>CATIWQ010060592.1:0-42429 GCA_949673415.1 Euphorbia schlechtendalii | reverse complement strand
TATGACACATAGACATATCATAAACTTTGAAATAGAAAGTATAAGTAGAAAGCAAAGCAAAGTTGTAAGGTATGCAAGTGAAAGCTAAAGTTGATCAAACCGTATCCACTCTTTAATGGGAGTCGTCAATTCCCGCAATTCCCGTGTCTGCTTTGAATTCGGTCTCGGCCCTGTACAGAACCTCCGCTAAGATGCTATTCTTTGAAAATATCGAACAAACGAATATTGAAGAACGAAAACTTTTATTGATAACTGATTTGGAAGTACACTTATACAATAATCGCTCGAGAATATAGAGAAATCTAGTGATTGAAACAAGGATTCGAATCACTTAAACATTTTCTCGCTAACACTTAAGAATGTAGCGACTCTATCTACACACACACTATATCTCTCTGTCACTTTTTCCACTCTATACCACACTAATCCACTGCACTTCTTGAATGCACGAAATTGAAGAGGATTGGAACCCTATTTATAGAGTTCGAAGGGTTGCATTTATCTAAACGAAGGGTTGTGTCCATTGGTTAAAGATTGCATCTCTTCATTGTGATTGGTTGAGAAGCTTTGATATAATCCATAATGGATAAGCACCTATTCATGATTGGTTGACTTCTGATAGGCATTTGTTCATTGGTAGTTGATGGCAGTTGATCATGCTTATCTAGCAGTTGATAGTTAAAAAAGATAATACCAGAAAACCGTCCATGTCGAGACCACGATATATATGTCTTGACCATAAATCTTTGATTGGTAATCTTTTGTTTTTGAAGTAAACAAGTCATGACCGTGAATGATTATCGCGACCGTGAATTGAGTTTTACTCAAAATTCTTCTTGTAACTTCACCGATCTTCGATAGCTTCAATCCTAAGCCAAATCTTTAAGTTCCACGCATCTATTTGCACCTTTTTCACTCTTTTTTCATAGAATTCCACGTTAGCTCATTTTACTCCCAAGATTTACCTAGTATCTGCATTTGCATAAAAAACAACTACATACCATGTGAAATCTTTTATATGAAGTATAAAATTGACTAAAACTACAGTGTTTATTGTATAAAATTAATTTGATAATAAGTGTAATTATACACTTATCAGTAACCTTCCTACTTTTATCATAAAGCTAGAATACACTAAGCAAGTTAAACTTAAGTCCTTTGACCAGAGACACCTCTTTGATTGAAGGAGAGACACCAACAGTGCCACAGCCTACAATCTTGCCTTTTTAGTTATCTCTGAAACTAACACTTCCATTTTTTTTGTGCTCCAATGAGATGAACTAACTTTCATCTCCTGTCATATGCCTTGAGCAACCGCTATCCACATACCACATTCTAGATTCATCAATGGATCTAAAGATAACCTACAAAATAGTTACATTTTCTTAGGTATCCATGCTTTCAAGCTTCTCCTTTGTTAGCTGTGCTAAGGTTATTCCAATCATACTCATTATAATAACCATTTTATGCCTACAGAGAACTATAGCATGTCCAGCTTTCCCACAAAAACTGCACACCATTTTTGTTTTAGGTTGGCTTGCTTTCTTCTTTTTAGAGGAATTCTTCCTATTAGAATTGCGAGTTTCATTATTCAAACTCTGATTATTGGCTAGAGGAGAAACCCGTTCCTTCTTTAAAGCTATGATTTTAGCATTTAACTCATCTAATAGCTTAATGAGCTTGTTGATATGACAATCCTAATACTTAGCTTTTTCTTGAAGAAAACGGATATAAAGAGATAAGGAAGCGATATTGTCTTCTTGATCTTCACTTCTCCTCACTAGCTCCTTGATGTTTTTCATTGACTTGTTAGTCAATTTCATAACATCAAAGAGAACCTGAATGAATTATTTAATTAACAAAGGAATTTTAGAATGTACCCTCAGCTTGAGGAGCCTTTCTTTTATTGAGCTCAGCTTCAGAGTTAGCAGTGGTTTAAACTCGACCTGAGGTGGATGTTTACTTTCATTCTTGATGGCCATTAAGCAGAGGTTGGCGGAATTAGTTGCTTCATCATCAAATGATGAGGATTCTTCTAAATCACTTTAGGTGGTAGCAAGTGCCTCATTCTTCTTAGCGAACCTCTTTTTGAGTCTGTCCTTCTTAGTCTTTGGGCAGCTTGCTTGGATATGGCCTTTTTCTCCATAGCTAAAGCAATTGATATCTTTGTTGTGCTCCTTTTTTAATCCTTCCTTAACCCTACGCCGGTGTTGAGTTGACTTGGTTTTTGCGGGAAACTTTTTCTTAGTCAACTTCCCATCCTTCCTCATGAAGCATTTGAAATGCCTAGTCAAAGGGCTATTAGTTCATCAGAATCGCAGCTTGTAGATTCTTTAGTAGAATTAGCTTTCAGGATATTGGCTTTGCCCTCTTTTTCCTTACCTCGACTCTTATTGGAGTTATTAGAATACTTCCTCAAAGATATCTCATGAGTTAGCAAGGTGCCTATTAGCTCATTATAGCTGTAGGTCTTAAGATCATGAGCCTCCTCAATTGCACTCTTTTTGGAATCCCACTCTAATGTAAGAGTGTGGAGAATCTTCTTCACAAGCTCTTCCTCAATGAACTCCTTCCGTAATCTCTTCAATTCATTAACTATGTTAATGAACCTAGTATTCATGCTTTGAATACCCTCGTTGGCCCCCATTGAGAACATCTCATACTCCCTTAGCATGAGATTGATCTTTGACTCTTTGACCTTTTCTATCCCCTCGTAGGTAATCTCTAGCTTTTTCCAAATTTCCTATGGTGTCTCATAGCCCAAAACCCTGTTGAATTCAGTAAGATCTAGTGCACAGTGTAATAATTAATCGTTGTAGTATTCTCTTTGAGAAGTTTGATATTAGTGTGATTGTAGTCCTCTAGATCTACTGGAACACAAACCATGTTCCTCCTAATAGTAGGAACTCTAGGGCCAAGCTCGATAGCGAGCGATGCCTACATGCTTTGAGATTGATTGAAATTTTTCATGCAGTTTTTCCATAACATGTAGTCATTACCATCAAACAACGGGTGGTCTAGTAATACACATTCCCTCTTTTAGGAGCATTATCTGTCCCAAACTAGAGTTGTAGTTGTTGTAAGCCATGTATGGATCTTTATTCAAAGATAGTTAGTCAATAAGTTGAGCACTCACTCTAATACCACTTCTTGGTCCTTAGACAGCTTATAAACAACCATAGAGGGGGGTGAATATGTTTCTTGGTTACTTTTTGGACTTATGAAAATATTTAAACCAAGTTAATTTTTTAAATGCATGCTACGTTATGTTGTGCTGAGCGGGTCTAAAAACTTATTAACTACTCAGCTTCATTGGACAGTTTATCTTCAATCACTTGTTGAGTACTCTACTCAGCTCGGATTGGTTTTTTAAGAAAAATGATATGTTTATAAAGATTGATGAATGATTTTGAACATGATAAAAGCTAAAGCAAAAGTTTAGAATTTCAAAACCTAGTTTTACCCTGGTTCATCCCCGAGCCTACCTCCAATCCCCAGATTCCTTCTCCGTGCTTAAATCCACTAGTGTTCATTTCTTACTTAGTTGGAGCAGCCTTTATAGCAGGTAGACACTTTTTCAGAAAGTACCTTTCTTTTTAACTACCACTCAACTCAGTTTGGGTACCCTTCCCAAACTGACTCTCATATTTGAATAAAAGAATTATGAATTGAATTCAACTTATAAGTTGTTGAATCCTTACAATGTTAAATCTAAGATTAATTCTCTCCATTACAAATAGATTGATAATGGTTGTTTGCTGATTTGCTTGAATTTGGAATTTCTTAAAGCTAGGAGTATTTGTGCAGAGTTTCATCTCTTAAAGAAATTCGAGGTGATTCACCAAGTTTGAACGTCTGCTTTAATCATCTATTTATACTTGAAGCTTTGCGAAGTAGCCTTTGCAAACTTTTCATCCTTGCAAATTCTTCAATTTCTCTTCTCTTCATATCTTTCAAATCTTCCAGTTAGAGACAAATTCCAAGATGTTTGGAGATAGAATTTTTTAACGTTGAGGATGATAAAATTCTATTGATAAAATCTCGTTTGTCTTCAAGTAAAACAATCTGGTAGAGAGGTGTGTGAAATGCAACATGGAATCTTGAGATTGGCTGACATTGTTGACGCTTGTAGAGCTGCACAAAGACACTGAGAAATGACACATGTCAGAGAATTCCTTTTGTCTTAGACTTTAGTGAGGAATCTCTAACATTCCGTACTAACACCTTTTTATCTTGTGAGGACCACTACAAAATCTTCTTTAATTTTAGTGATTTTTAACTTGAAAAACATCTAAATAATATTTTGTTTCTCATAGAATCCGTTAGCATCACTAGTGTCCTTTAAATTTTCTAAGTGTTAAACATTATAGCTTTTAATTGATAAAAGCTAACTCAACATAACTAAGTTGATATCATTCTAAACTATGTAATACGCAGCATAGAGTATACTTAGTACTCATTTAATTTCACTATCCTAACCAGTTTGCTATTTTCAAAATGTTTAAGTACTGTGAAGTACTATTAACTTGGGTTCTATACACCCTTATTCAAATTTGTAGTTTTGAGGGCATCTTCAACTACTGTCTCCCACATTGATATATGACTGTTTACAATTTTTTCCATGTAGACATTGAATGAGTCTAAAGTAGCTTGGAAGTCCTCCTGCTTTCCAAAGATAAGCGGGGAAATCTCTTGTTCCAACATCTCCTTACCCTTGTTGGTGAGAAACTCTTAATCATTCAGTTCGTTGAGGAGAAGATGATGACACCTGGAGAGATGAGCTATCTGGTAAAAACCTTGGCACATGAACTATTGAAAGCAATGAAACAGAGCTCTAAAGTCTGAAGCAGATAACGTAATCTTTTGTTTCACCTCAATGTCTAACATTTTGGAGCAGATGGAAGATATACACTTTATAGTTTAGTATATATCCTTAGCATCATAGACTCCAATTATCACCAGTTATCCAAAACTTCTTTGAAAATCTTCGAGCTTGGTCTTTAAAACGTTCAGTTTGGAGTGGATATAAAGGCCAGTTTCAGGACATAATGATTCAGTTGGTTGTTCTTGGAATAATTTGCCCATGGCATCCAAAAGAAACTTCTAAACCTTAGACACTTTCTCATCCATGTTCTTGTTGATCTCCGTGCATACTGAGTCTAGCTTTGTGGAGAGAGAATCAACATTCAGCACAACCTTCTTATCAGCTTTTGTGGATAACCTAATAACCATCTTTAGCAGTTGATCAGTTTTTCCATCTTAATTCACAAGGAACCTAGACATTGACTCCAAGACCTTTTCCATGTTGTGCCCTATATCCCTTGTGGTTTCGACTTCTTTGAGCACGTTGTCAATCTTCTTGTCGATGCTCCTCTTGATTTTAGCTTGTTCTTTGCCAAATTTATGGAACTGTGTAGTTTGAGTTTCCATGGTGGAGCTCAAAATTGTTTAGTTTGAGTTTCCATGGTGGAGCTCAAACTACTCAGTTGCTCAATAATAGCATCTACCCTACCCTCTATCTTTTAAGTCACTACGTTAGCAAGTACGTTAAACGTGGGGACAAAAGTAACCACTGCGCCAAGCTAGACTGTAGAATCTGATAAATTGGCTACGATCAGAACCATCTGGTCAACCAAACTGTTGGCACTCTCTTTAGCTCTAATCACAAATAGGCTGCTTTGAATTTTTTCAAAACTCCTCAAAGTAGAGTGATTCAGAGGGCAAGCTTGAATGCTCATCGAGGAAGCTTGGCTTGCTAATTGCCTCATCCAACTTAGCTTCAAACTTAAGAGTGGGGAATTTCTTCCTTGCCAGCTCCCTTATCTAAGACAGGATGGATGAATCAGTCATGTCTTCATGGACTAGCTTACTGCTGGGTTCAGGTACTTCACTAGATGTAAAATTTACCTCAATACTAGGACTACTTGCATTTTATTGTTGAGTGGAGTTCTCAGCATTAAGAACTTCTCTAACTAGAGAGATTAAAGGGGTTGAGGATGGGTTTTAAGAAAAGGTTGGTTTAGGAGTTTGTACAGTTGAAGAAGAGGGAATAGGTTTAGATTTTACAAGGGAAGGAATTATTTGAGTTTGAGAAAGTGAAGAATCGATATTTTGGTTTTTATTTGGAGAAAAAGAAACTTGGGTATGTTCAGGAGAAGTAGAAGGGATATTTACTGGAGAGAAGGTATAGTTACTGGGGAATTTACAATGTTAATTTACAGGAGAAGAAGGAATTTCAATGACTACATGAGTTGAAAATGGGGAATTTACAAGAGAGGGAGTAGGATTTACAGAAGAAATGGGGGTAGGATTTAAGAGAACCTCTGGGTTAGCCGGTTGATCAAAGGATGGATCAGCTTTAGGTTCTTCAGCCTGAGTGGAAAGTTCCTTAGTTTGAGTGAAGTTGGGTATGGGGATGTTGGGCTTAGGAAGATCAGATTCTTCTTGATGAAGGGGTAGGATTCCTCCAACATCCTCATCGCTACTCACCACCTGAATGTTCTTCTATAATGGGCGGTTGGTGGCAGAGCGCTTGTGCTGAGTTCCTTTAGCTTTGGTGAGAACATCTTGCACATCAGTAGCAGTGCCAGGACTAATTTTTTCTCTTCCTTAGTCTTTTTGGGATCACCATGCTCCTCGGATTCTTTTGATATGATCGATTTACGCTTTCTTTAACCCAGGGTTTCCTCTACCTTAACAGCATCTTCTTACTTTTCTGCTTACTGTTTCACCTCAACTTCCCTCTGAGAACGAGTTTTGGCCTTTATTTGCCTTCTTTATCTTGTTGGGGGCTGAGCAGGCGTATCTTCTACCCTTGGTTTTGAGGGGCTGTTCTTCCTAGCCTTAGAATCGGCTATTTTGGCCTTTAGAGAGGATGCATTAATGGTTATATTCTCCAATTTAGCTGACAAAGGAACATTATCACTAATTTCCTCACTGCTTCCTTTAAAGTCTAGCATGAATCCATCTTCTTCCTCCTTTGGCATGTCCATTGGCAATACAGACCATACACACTTCAACTTTTGCTTTTCTTGTGCTTTATTGTACCTAGTATGCACTTGGTGGTGATATAACTTGGTGAAGTGGGATAGATCCATAGTTTTCTTCATCACCAGTACTATATCTCTAGGCCCTCTAAGATACATTGGAACATCTACTTTCACTGCCTTCATCAAGGCAGTGATGAGGTAACCATAGTGGTAGATAGTAGTAAGCTTAGTTAGTTGGTGAAGAATCACCACTGCCTAATTAAACCTTTTACCCTCTACCATAGGGCAGACCACACACCTCTCAAAATAGGCGCATCTAGTTACAGAGCCCATCTTGGGCAATAATAGCTTGACCACCATCTCATGGCAAGCTCTAACTGTCGAGCTCATCCCTAAAGCAACAATCTCCCTTGAGACATAGTTGGCAGGGAGTTCCCAATCTTTTAGGATGATAACAGTGTCCACATAACTGGTCTTTCTAAGATGAGTGCCTTTTTGAGGCATGTTGAGGATGCTCACAATCAATCTTGAGTAGATGAGGTAGGAACTTCCATCAATTTTTACTAAAAGGACATCGTTGAAGCCCTGGATTGTATAGAGATTGGTGTAGAAAGCCCTAATAAGACATGTGATTGCTGGTCCCTCCAATTACAGTAATTGGCAGAGATTTTATTGTTTGATGATCCTATGCATGATGCAATTTCTAAGAAGGCTCTCATAGTCAACATCGTACATGGGACCAAATTCTAGGTTGGATGCCTAATCCACTTTGGTGAACAATGTTCCTTCTAGGAAGGTGATTTTCTCCATTTTTCCTTTAGCATTCATAATATAGCTTCTCTTGGAGGTGAATTGGAGTCAGAAAGTGGTTTTGGTTATTACCATTTGAGAGAAAAAGGGATTTTGAGAGGAAAAGATATTAGGGTTCTTTAGCTCTGGAAATCATTTAGGATTCAAAGATGCAAGTAACCTCTCTCTTCAACTCCTTCAGCCTTTTATAGACAATTTGAACTCTCTAAGATACGTGGCGCTTCCTCAGCTCAAGATGAGAATTAACGTTGAGATTAACATTTAATTAACCGCCTTAGTAAAATGGTGAGTTTTGTAGAAAACGGTTCCAATTCAAAAGCACATCTTTTGAAAATATTGGGCTTTTGATTTTAACCGTGAAATTGAATCTCATATTGTTACTTTAAAATTTAGATGGAGTTAAACATGTGTCATCTCCTTCCTAAAATAAGGCTTTCTCTTCAACAGTTAGCCAAATTTCTAACTTCTTCTTCTTCACATGGGGTTCGCCATACCAATAAGCTGCCTTAAGACATTAAACTGCTCCTTTTGCAATTTTTTGGTGAATATGTTAGCACACTTTTCCTTTGAAGGAACATATTCCAGCTTGACATCTCCCCTTAGCACATGATATCTAATGAAGTGATGTCTAATGTTGATATGCTTCATCTTGCCATGCTGAACTGGATTCTTGGATAGGTCAATTGCACTCTTGTTATTACACATAACTTCGAGATAATTTGACTTTATACCATAATCTTCTAGATACTACTTGTACTACACAACTTCCTATTGCTATGTACTCAGCTTCAGCTATACTAAGCGTAATAGAAGTTTGCTTCTTATTGTACTAAGAGACTAAGCATTCTCCAAGGAAATGACATCCTCTTGTGGTGCTTTTCTTATTGAGCATATCTCTACCATAATTTGTTAATCCTCTGGGAGTGAACTCCATGCTATTGGGATACCATAGACCTGCTTCAATAGAACCTTGCATATATTTGAGAGTTCTCTTCATAGTTGTTAGATGATATTCGTTGGGATTAGCTTGATCATGAGTACAGTAGCAAACATCACACTGTATGCCAAGCCTACTAGCTTTAAGGTAAAGAAGAGAGCCTATGATTCCTCTATAGAATTTGCTATCTACAAGTTTTCCAACTTCATCTTTACTTAAGATAGTATTAGTGGACATTGGCTTTGAATGCTCCACGTCAAACATCTTCAGGACTTCTTTGGTATATTTTGCTTGACTGATAAAGATTCTATCTTTAGTATGCTTAACTTGAAGACCAAGGAAAAATTTGAGCTCTCACATCATTTACATTTCAAACTCACTTTTCATGTACTTGTTGAACTCTTTGCACAGCTTTTCATCAATTATGGTATCATCCACGTATATTTAGATAAGCAACACATCTTCTTTCTTTTGCCTGATAAACAGAGTTGTATATGCTTTTCCTCTTTCATAGCCTTTGCTGAGTAAGATATTGGTCAGCCTCTCATACCAAGCTCAAGGAGCTTGCTTCAATCCATAGAGAGCTTTCTTCAGTTTGAATACATGCTTAGGATTCTTTGGATCTTCAATGCGAGGAGGCTAGCAAACATAAACTTCTTCTTGAATGAATCTATTTAGGAATGCACTTTTAATATCCATTTGAAATAATTTGAAATTCATATGGGATGCAGAATCACATAGGATTTGAATAGCTTTAAGCCAGGCTATTAGAGCATAAGTCTCATCATAATTGACGCCTTCTTGCTGATTGTAGCCTTGCACAACAATCCTAGCTTTGTTCTTGACAACAGAGCCATCTTCATCTAGCTTGTTCTTGAAAACCCATTTGGTGCTGACAATTGATCTCCCTTTAGGCTTCAGAACTAGATACCAAACATCATTACGCTTGAACTGATTCAGCTCCTCTTGCATTGTGATCATCCAATAATCATCTCTTTCTTCATCCTCAAACTTCTTGGGTTCAACCAATGAGATGAACGTTGGATGAATCAGCATCCTGCTGAGTTGACCTCTTATCATCACTGGATTATGAATATCATTGACTATTTTGTCAAGAGGATGGTTGCGATGCGCCCTAGTCTCTCTTGGTAGACTCGGATCAATTGCTAGAGGATCTACAATGGGTTGCTAAGGAGGAGGTTGATCTTCGCCATCGTTGAAGTTGATAGATATATCATCATCTTCTTTGACTTCCTTAGCTTGAGGTTCTTGTATTGGGTTGGGCAACACAAAGAGTGGCATAATAAGTTGATTTGTTTGCTAGGTTACTTTTTCATCTTCATCAGATGGACATCTATCTACATTGTTAGTTTCATCGAAATCCACATGCATAGGCTCCTCTAACTGGCCGCTACGCTTGACATACATTCTATATACCCTACTTAGTTGAGTATGAAAGAAAGATACCTTCATCAGACTTAGGATCAAACTTACCTGACTGGTCCTTGGTGTTAAGAATAAAGCATCTACAGCCAAATGATATAAGATGACCAATCTTGGGCTTACGCCCTCACCTAAGCTCATAGGGTGTTTTCTCCATAATTGGGTGAATTAAAACCTGATTCAAGATATAATAGGCTATGTTAACAGCTTCTCCCCAAAAGTACTTTGGTAGATTGTTATCCTCAGCATGGATCGAGCCATTTCAACCATGGTTATATTCTTCCTTTCTACAACCCCATTTTGTTGAGGAGTATATGGAGAAGAGAAGTTGTGGTTAATGCCATGCGCTGAACAGAATTCTTCAAAATGAAGGTTCTCGAATTCATGTCCATGATCACTATGGATTCTACTGATTTTAGTTCTTATTTCTTTCATTATTAGAAACTTGAGCTTGATAAAAGATTCATATGTTTCATCTTTTCTACTTAGCAAGACTATCTAAGTGAATTTTATGAAGTCATCCAAAACCACCAATGAAAATCTCTTTCCACCCAAGCTCATGGGCTGAACTTGGCCAAAAAGATCCAGGTGGAGGAGCTCCAACTATCACTTACTTACTATGTGATTAATTGACCTAAATCATTTCTTAACCTGCTTACCTAGTTAGTAAGCTGAGCAAAGTTTATCCTTCTCAAAGCTGATGCTAGATAAACCCACAACTTATTGCTTTTTAGCCTGTTTAGACAGAATGTTCATATTTATATGACCCAACCTTCTCTGCCAAAGCCATAAATATACTCCTTAGATACAAGACACACATTAGTGGAGCTAGGGGATAAATCAATCATATAAACATTATTATTTTTAGGAGCAAAGAGAATAGTAGAATCAGTCTTACAATTAATAACTGAGTAACATGTTGAGTCAAATGCAACCGTTTTACCTTTGTCACAAAGTTGGGTTACACTAAGCAAGTTTAATTTAAGTCCCTTGACTAGAGAAACCTCTTAAAATGAAGGAGAGACACTAACAGTGCCACAACCCACAATCATACCTTTTGGGTTATCTCCAAAGCTGACACTTCCATTTCTTTTACTCTCCAATGAGATGAACTAACTTTCATCTCCCATCATATGCCTTGAGCATTCGCTATCCAAATACCACATTCTAGAGTTATTAGCGGATCTAAGGCTCACCTACAAAATAGTTTCACTTTCTTATGTACCCAAGCTCTTGAGATTGGTCCTCCCTTGTTAGTAGTGCTTAAGTTACTCCAATCATACTCATTGTAATAACCATTTTTATGCCTACAAAGTATTGTAGCATGTCTAGCTTTTCCACAAAAACCGCACACTATTTTTGCTTTGGGCTAGCTCGCTTTCTTCTTTTTAGAGGAATTCTTCCTCTTAGAATTACGAGTTTGGTTATTCAAAGTTTGACCGTTGGCTGGAGGAGGTACCCATTCCTTCTTTAAAGCTATTATCTCAGCAGTTAACTCATCTAATTTCTTAGTGAGCTTGCTGGCATTACATTCCCGATACTCAGCTTTTTCTTAAAGAAAGCGAATATTCACTTCTCCTCACTAGTTCTTTGATGTTTTTCCTTGACTTATTAGTCAGTTTCATGACATTAAAGAGTACCTACGTGAATTCTTCAATAGACAAAGGAATTTCAGAATTTACCTCAACTTGATGAGATGTTCCTTTGCTACGCGCAACTTCAAAGTCAGTAGCAGTTTTTTACTTCTATTTGAGGTAGATGATGAGCCTTCGCCTCTATCATCTTCAAAGGCCATCAAGCAAAGTTTGGCGGAATCAGTTGCTTCTTCATCGGATGATGAAGATTCTTCTGAATCACTTCAGGTGGCACCAAGTGCCCATTCTTCTTAGAGAACCTCTTCTTATATTTGTCCTTCTTGATCTTTGAACAGCTCGACTGGATGTGGCCATTTTCTCCATAACCAAAGCATTTGATATCTTTATTATATTCCTTCTTAAGTCGTTCCTCAACTCCTCGTCAGTGCTGATTTGAGTCAATTTTAGCGAAAAACTTCTTCTTGTTGAACTTCCCGTCCTTCATCATGAAGAATTTGAAATGCCTGGTCAAAAGGGCCATTTGCTCATCAAACGCAGCTTGTGGATTCATCAAAGGAATTAGCTTTTAGGACAATGGGTTTGCCCTCTCTTTTATTACCTTTGCTCCTTTTGGAGTCATCGGTATATTTCCTCAAGCTCATCTCCTAAGTCAGCAAGGTGCCTATCAGCTTATCATAGTTGTAGGTCTTAAGATCATGAGCCTCCTAGATCACCCTCTTCTTGGCATCCCACTCTAAGGTAAGAGTGCGAAGAGTCTTCTTCACCAACTCCTCTTTGGTGAACTCCTTACCAAGCCTCTTCAATTCATTAATGATGTTAATGAACCTGGTATTCGTCACCTGAATACCCTCGTTGACGCCCATCTGGAACATCTCATACTCTCTCAGCATGAGGTTGATCTTAGACTCCTTGACTTTGTCAGTTCTTTCATAGGTAATCTCCAACTTCTTCTAGATTTCTTACGTTGTCTCACATCCGGAGACCCTGATGAACTCTATAAGATCTAGAACACAATGTAAGTAATTGTTGGCTGCATAGTTCTCTTTGAGAAGTCTTAGGTCATCATCATCATCATAGTCTTCTATATTGACTGGAACACGTTGCCCATCCCTAAATATAGTAGGAACTCGTGAGCCAAGCTTGATAACAAGCCGTGCTTGCATGCTTTGAGATTGAATAAATTTTTTCATGCAATTTTTCCAAAATGTGTAATGATTACCATCGAATAAAAGTGGCCTAGTTACACACATTCCCTCCTTAAGGAGCACTATTTGTCCTGAGCCGAAACTGTAGCTGTTGTAAGCCATTTATGGATCTTTAACTCAAAGATGATTAGTCAATAAGTTGAGCACTTGCTCTGATACTAGTTGTTGGTCCTTACATGGCTTAATTACACAACAGAGGGTGGGGATGAATGCAGTTCTTAGTTCTTTTTGAGTTATAAAAATATTTTACCAAGTTAAGTTTTAGATGCACGTACTAAGTGCTGCATGCTGAGTTGGGTCAAAAAACTTATAAACTGCTCAACTTTGCTGGCATAGTTTATCTTCAATCATGTAGTGAGTACTCTACTCAACACGAATTGGTTTTTCAAGCAAAACTAAAAACAGAGATAGAATGATGGATGAGAAATGCGTGATAAAGACAAGCGATTAAGGTTAGAACTTCAACACCAAAGATTTTATCCTAGTTCAATCCCTAGCCTACCTTCAGTCCCCGAATTCCTTTTTGAGCTTTAATCCACTAGTGATTTTATTTCTTCCTCAGGCGGAGAAGACTTTACAGTAGGTAGACTCTATTAAAGAAAGTACCTTTCTTTCTAACTACTACTTAATCCACAGTATGGGTACCCTTCCCAAACCATCACTCAGATTTCTAAAAGAAATTTGTGAACTGAGGAATTCAACTTATAAAATGTTGAATCCTTTACAACGTAAATTTTATGTGTTATTTCTCTCTCTATTACAAACAGATTTGAAGAATGAATGTTTTCTAATTGCTTGATTTCGAATTTCTTGAAGCTGGGAGTATTTGAATAGAGTTTCAGCTATTAGAAGAAATTCAAGGTAATTCACCAAGTTTGAATTTCTGCTCTAGTCTTCTATTTATAGTTGAAGCTATTGGAATTAGCCATTATAAACTTCTTATCCTGAAATCTCTTCAATTTCTCTTCTCTTCAAATCTTTCGAATATCCCATTGGAGATAAATTCCAAGACATTTAGAGATAGAGATTTTGAACATTGAAGCGCAATATTAATCCGATGTCAAAAACTCATTTGTCTTCAAGCAATATGTTAAGATAGAGAGGTGTGTGAGATGCAACATGGAATTCTGCCATTGGTTGACTTGTTGATGTTGCAGGGGGCGCATGGAGACACTTAGAAGCGGTGCATGTCAGAGAATTCCTTTTATCTTGGACTTTAGTGAGAAATATCCAACATTTAATACTAATACCTTTATGATTGTGAGGACCACTGAAATATCTTCTTTAATTTCAGTTCTTTTTATCCTGAAAAGCATCAAAGGTATATTCCATTTCTCATAGAAAATGTTAGTAGCACAAGTGTCAAATATTCTCTAAGTGTCAAAGAAATATAGATTTTTATTCCTAAAAGGCTAACTCAGCAAAGCTATGTAGATATCTTTATAAACTACGTAATACTCAGATTTTCTTACTCTAAGTCTTAACTTAATTAATTACTCAATAAACTGAGTTTTTTTTAAACAAACTCAAGTAAATTTCATTAATTAAGAGTATACTTAGTACTCAATTAATTTCACTATCCTAGCCAGCTTGTTAATTCCAAAACATTTAAGTAATATTAAGTACTTTTAACTTGGGTTCAACACATACATCTATCCTAAACTACCTACATCCATAAAGGTTAGCACAGGGGATATTCCATAACATAGACATGTACCAAGTGTACCATATATGCTCGATTTGGATTTTGGAAAGACCCGTTTGGTCGAGGTAAAAATAATGAAGATTTAGAAGTTCTTATTTTATAAAAAATGGTTCATTTTTACTTTCAACTATATTGGTTATTTTTATTAGTGAAAATGTTGCATGTTATATTGTCAGGTTGGTTAGCCGAGAACTTGGGTTCCCTTCGTATGGGTGACCTAAAACAATATTAGAAAAGAAAATCTAGGCCGAACAAGCATAACATAGCCATTGTTTGGGTTAACAACAATAAGGATGTTATCCATATTTTTATTGACTTCCCTATGAAGGCGATGTCGATATAGATGGCTCGAAGCACTGTCGTTGCTACTCCAAACCTTAATCCACACATTAAGACATCAGCAAATCATATATAGCTCCTAAAAATTCCAATTTAGAAGTTTGTTACCACCAATGATGCATTTCCAAACTCAAAAGGGCTTTGGTGGGTCATTTCGGGCCAAAACATTTCAAAATGGAGCAAAACGAAGCCAATCTATGATTTTGCAATTGCAATATTATTAAAAACATTCGTTAGCAACATTAGTGATGTCGTTAACGACATTGACATTCTAAACCTGTAAGAAACACACAGAAATAACAGAATGAAAGTATGAAACTTTAAATGATCATAACTTTTGCTGTACTTAACCAATTTGGACAATCCTTATCATTATGGAAAGCTCAAGATATGAAGAAACTTTTTATGTAAACAAATTTCTCAAAATTATTTGACATCATACTTAAATTCTCATAAAATAGTTTGGTGTGTGAAAATGAAAATAACAGTAAAGAAAATGAAACTTTAAAAAGGCAAGCATATAAATGTAAACACAAACTCTAGGAGCTCAGAGGCTTACCCGTAATTCATGAATCCACTTTCTTTAAGGTCCACAAAGTCATCCGGGAAGCTTTGCTTGTTTCTTTTTGGTTGGATTTGGTTCTTGGTTGGTGATTTACTGAAAATCTTAGGAAGGGATCTATTCCTTGCCAAAGTAGATTTTAGACTCTCCATTTAAGTTTGAACCCCAAGCATTGCCTAAGTGATCTATAAACCTCAAGTTTGCTTAAATGATCTATACACCTCAAGCTTTGCTTAAAAGATGAACTAAACCTTAAATTTGCTTAAGAAATGAACAAGTGGATCCTTGTGACCCCAGTTCATGCCCTTTCCATGAACTTAAACTAACTAACCCAAAATCCCAAGTGTTGGTGATTAAGGTTTGGTGTTTTGCTCAAGAACACTCAAAAAACACAAGAAAGAATGCTCTCTAGATCTTTTCTCTCTTTCTTCCCAATCTTATCATTAAAATTTAATCCCCCTCACTGAAACTCTAGCTCTATCTTTATGGATCTCTCTTCAATCCAAAGTCAACTCCTTTTAGCCTTAGGCCATGCTTTTAGCCTTTACTTTTCAACTTTTTACAAATCCCATGTAAAGATTTGATGTAAATGGTCTTATGTAAGCCATGGGGAGTAGTTTTGCAGTGATCATGTCCGAGCATGTGAGAAAAGGTCACTTTTTTGGCTGAAAATTATAGAAAATGCAATTTTAGTTCTATTGGGAAAGTCAATATCGCTAACTATCACTTCTTTGCCTTGAGCTTTTTATGTTGAAATTTCCTAAAAAAGTTAAGGCTCAAAGAAACAAAGAAAGTTTCCTCTAGATGAATTCAAGACCTTGTAAAAAGTGAAAAACTAATGAGGGAAAAATAAATTACAGCTTCATCATTGAACTCGCGAGTCGAGAGCAAAATGTCATGCTTAGAGGCTGCCCCACGTGAGATCACTACTAATGTGAGAGTAGTATGTTTCCATAATTGAAAGAGCAGTAGGGGTTTAAAGTGTTATCGGGAAGTGGCCTCTTTATGCCCCTTATAAATTGCCCATTTAGAAATGGTTGCCCTTGAAGGTTGACCTTTGGCTTATTACTACCACTACAACCATTGGGGGAAGGACGTTAGCCATGTGTTCCCATTCCTTCGATCGAAAATCTCGTGTGTAGACCTTATGGAGTTTGAAGTAAGATGCAAATTTTAAAAAGTCTGAAATAGGATGTGGACTGTAGAAAGCCTGTTGACTGTGAATAGTCTTAAAGAGAGTGGATTGTAGAAAGTCAGAAAAAGATGCGGGTTATAGAAAACCTGTTAATTGTAAAAAATCAGAAAAAGGTACAGACTGTAGAAAGTCCATCGATTGTAAAAAGTCAGAAAAGGCGTAGACTGTAGAAAGTCCGTTGACTGTAAAAAGTTAGAAAAAGGTGCGGACAGTAGCTGACTATAAAAATTCTGAAAAAGGTGCTGATTGTAGAAAGCCCGTCGATTGTATAAAGTAGGAAAACGATGCAAACTATTGAAAGTCCATTGACTGTAAAAAGTCGAAAAAAAGGCATGGACTGTAGAAAGCCTGTTGACTGTAAAAGTTGAAAAATGGTGTGAACTATAGAAATTCCATTGACTATAAAAAGTCAGAAAAAGGTGTGAATTGTAGAAAGCCCATCAACTGTAAATAGTCAGAAAAAGGTGCGGACTGTAGAAAGTTCGTTGACTATAAAAAGTTGGAAAAATTTATGGATTGTTGAAATTCCATTGATTGTAAAAAGTTGGAAAAGGGTGAGGACTATAGAAAGTCCATTGACATTAAAAATTCGAAAAAAGGTGCAGAATTTAAAAAGTCTATTAACTGTAAAAGTTAAAAAAAGATGCGGGCTGTAGAAAGTTCATCGACTGTAAAAAGTCGAAAAAAGGTTCGGAATGTAGAAAGTCTATCGAGTATAAAAAGTCAAAAAAAGGTGCGGATTGTATAAAGTCCGTCGAATGTAGAAATCGAAAAAAGGTGCAGACTATAGAAATTCCATAAATTATATAAAGTTGAAAAAAGGTGTGGACTGTAGAAACTCCATTGATTGTAAAAAGTCAGAAAAAGGTGCGGATTGTAGAAAGTCTGTCGATTGTAAAAAGTTGAAAAAAGGTGCGGCCTGTAGAAAGTTCGTTGATTGTAAAAAGTCAGAAAAAGGTACGGACTGTAGACAGTCCGTTTACTGTAAAAAGTTGGACAAAGGTGTGGATTGTAGAAATTCCATTGATTGTAAAAATTCAGAAAAAGGTGCAAACTATGGAAGGTTCATCGACTATAAAAAGTCAAAAAAGGTGTGGGCTGTAGAAAGTCCGTTGACCATAAAAAGTTGAAAAAATGTGCGGATTGTAGCAAGTCTAGGATTTTGTAGACTCTATAAAGTGTGCAATGAATGCCCCTTGTGATTAGACCGTTGGTTGACCATGACCACCTCGGAACTATTGGGGAAAGGATGAAAGCTGTGTGCTTTATGCTTTTGATGATACGCCAACTGTAGTAAGCCTCCGTTGAAATCCATTGTGGGATTATTGACCACTTTGGTCTAAATTGTATGCCCCTTGTGAATTGACTATTGGTTGATTGTGACCCTCAGAACTGTTAGGGAAAGGATGAAAGCTGTGTGCTCCATGCCTTTGATGATACGTCAATTGTAATAAGTCTTCATAGAAATCCACTATGGGATGGTTGACCTCTTTGGTTCGGATTGTATGCCCCTTATGAGTTGATCGTTGGTTGACCGTGACCCTCAAAACGGCTAGGGAAAGGGTGGAAGATGTATGCTCCATGCTTTTGATGATATGTTGACTTCTGTGAGTTTGAAATGGATGCCCTTTGTGAGTTGAAGGGTACTTGCAAGAATGAGGATATCAGTAAATGCTTGTGACATATGTTTTAATTCTTTGATTGAGATTACTAAAAGCAAAAATTTATGCCCCTTCAATCAAGAATTAAAACATGAGGGTTTCGAGAAATTTTTCTTCAGGCTTGTCAGAAACGTTAAATTTTGAGTTTGAGATTTTATGGGATGTCGTGATAGCCGCTCCATTGTTTTGGGAGGCTTTTGTGATGTTGTTAGGGCTGTAAACGAGCCAAACTGAGTCTTATTTTGGCATGTTTATGTTCATTTATTTAATTTTTAAACGAACACAAGCCGAGGCGTACTTGAATTCGAGCTCAAAATTATTTTTGTGTTCGTTTATTTAAGTGTTAGTTTGTTCATGAACTGTTCATGAACAACTCATTTATTTTGTTCGTGAACAGTTCGTCAATTTTTTTTCAAACAAACTTGTTTATTTTGTTCACGAACAACATTGCCAATTCAATTATTAATTTAATGTGAGACATAAACTTACTTTTGTTGTATTATTTTACTTTTTATATAGGAATACTTTATATTGAGTTCTATTAAATTTTATTTATTATATGTTACAATAATGATCGATCTATTTCACAAACATTTATTGAGTTAGTTCATGAACTTGTTTGTGAATCTGTAATTGAGTTTGTTCACGAGTTAATGAGCCGAACATTGGCATGTTCATGTTCAATTCATTTATAATTCGAGCCATAAAATTTTATTCATGAACTATTCATATATAAATCAAGTTGTGAGCAGACAACACAGAGTGGTGGGCTGAGAGCGCGCGGAGATGAGAGGCATGGTCCACCGAGGTGTTTGAAAGAGACGCGCACCGGGTCTCGGACCGGGGAAAAGCTTTTAAAGAGAAGGCAAAAATGTTTATTCAGATCGGTTCGAACCCGAATCCACCGTCTCTTAGTGTGGAGTCACCACCTGGATTAGCTCATTCCAGGAATTAGAGTCTTGTGAGGCTTAACGTCCGGGGGAAGGCCCACCAAGACACAGAGATTTGTGTTTGGGATAAGTTGTTTATTTCTTATTGAATCACATTATATTACATCTACAGAAAACCGTGTTCTCTTAATTGTGTATATCCGCACTTAAGTCATTTTGAGTTTGAAATGCATGATTTAACGTGCATGCAAAAAGTAGTAAATCCATATGTCAAGCATTAAGTAAATGCGGAAAAGTAAATTAATAAATTACAAAACTCGGGGGATGTAACCGCCCGCCTAATCTATTCATTACAAGTTCTGCAAACATACTTTCAATACCCGAAGGAAGACAAATCCCTAGGCATACATCTAACCTACATCCACAAAGGTTAGCACAAGGTATGGCATGTATGTTCGATTTGAATTTAGCAAAGCCTATATGGCTTAATCAAAACATCGATGGTTTAAAGTGGTTAAAATGAAAAATGGTTCATTTTTATTTACATGTATGTTGGTTGATTTTATTAGTAAAAATGACTGCATGACAATGTGGTGAGGACTGTTATCTGGCAACACATTTTATTCCCTTTTTGGGGGTGACCTAAAACAAATTTAGAAAGATAAATCTAGGCTAAACATGCATAATATAGTCATCGTTTGGGTTAACAATATTCATATCGTTATCGACTTCCCTGTGAAGGCCGATATAGATATGAATGGCCCGAAGCGCTTTCGTTGCTACTCTGAACCTTAATTAACATATTAATACATTAATAAATAATTTATAAATTCTAATTAATTACAATTTGGAGGTTTGTTACCCCCAATGATGCATTTCTAAAGTCAGAAGAGTCCCAGCGGGTCATTTCGAGCTTAAACGATTCGAAATGGAGTGAAACAAAGCAAAGTGGATTCTATTAGGGCCAATATCGTTAAAGGAATTAGGCAATATAGTTAATGGTGTCAGGTTATATCGTTAACGATATCGAGTTTCCAGACTTGCATGAAAACATAGAAAATAGTAAAAACAAGATCTAAAACATCAAATGATCATAACTTTCACTATACTTAATGGATTTTGATGATCTTTATCATTCTGAAAAGCTCAGGATGTTTAGAATATGTATATGTAAATAAAATACCCAAAAAGATTTGAAATCATACTAAAAATTGTAGAAGAAAGAATGGTGCGCAAAAACGGAAAAAACCGAAAACAAAATGAAACTTCAAAACAAACAACATATAAATGTAATTATTAACTCTAGGAACTTAGAGGGTTGCCCCATAGCCATGAATCCACTTTGGTTGGTCCACGAAAGTACCCGGAAAGTTCTCATCGTTTCTTTGGTTTGTTTTTGCGATTTTTGGCAAAAATGGAGGGTAAAGATCTCCTCTTGGCGGGAAGGCTAGGCTTCTGGGATATGGCTTCTAGGAAGAGGAAGAGAGGAGGTAGGAGTCCTTCTTACTTTAGATTTAGGCTTGAAAATACTTGAAAGATTAAAACTTGTGAGTTTTCGGTTATTGTTTGGTGAGAGCTCTCTTTGGTTTTTTACTTAGGTTCCTTCGTCTTGGCTGGAAAATCTGAGCTCTCCTCTTTGCTACTGCCATCCCCCCTCCTTTTACTGCAAATTCAGTCCCCTTATGGGGCTCTTTTCAATCCAAAACGTCCAAGTTGCTTTAGTGGTTCCACTCACTTGATTTTATCTCTTCCATTATTTTCTTCCCCCTTTTCTTGACTTAGTGGGTTTAACATTATTTAGGGAGGCTACCATGTGAAGAATATCTGGAATTGGTGTGGAATGATGAGTTGTTTTCATTAAAAAATGGAGAAATTAGCTTTTAGGTCTGTCTGCCAATTCAATGTCGTTAAAGACATTGGTAATGTTGTTAATGACATTGACAATGTCTTTAACGATATTGGCAATGTCATTAAGGACATTGCAATGTCGTTAACGATATTGCGATGTCGTTAATGACATTGCATGGTCAGACTGGGTTTTCATTTTGGGCTTGGGCTTTTTTAAGGAAAGGAAGCCTAAAGAAATAAGGCAAATGACTTCCAGGTAATTTCAGGACCCTACAAAGTGTGAAATTCTAACAAGGGAAAAATTACAACTTCATCATAGAACTCATGAGTCGGGAGTAAAAAAAGCGTGCTCACAGACTACCCCTCATGGAATCACTGCTGATATGAGATTAGTATGGTCCCACAATTGAAAGAGCAGCAGGGTTTAGAGACAATACCTGCCCGGTCACGGTTTGCACTTCCTTAGGGATGATAGCTGGAAGCTTTCCTCTTGGTGCGTCCTTCGAGAATTGGTCTCTTAATGCCCCGTGGTGAATTACTCATAGAGGTTGACCTTCGGCTGGTTGATACCATCAGAACCATTGGGGATAGAATGTTGATCGAGCATCTTTATTCTCCTGGTTGAGAGTCCCGTGTGCAGGTTATGAGAAGCCTACTGACAACATGGACCGTAGGAAGTTCGCTGACTATAAAAGGCTAAGACAAGGTATAAAATGGTGAACTATAGGAAGTTCATTTGGCTGTAAAAAGCTTGAAAGTATGGTGAACTATAGGGAGTTCATTTAATTGTAAAAAGTCTGAAGGTATGGCAAACTGTAGGGAGTTCTTTTGACTGTAAGAAGTCTAAAGGTACAGCCAACTACAGGGAGTTCATTTGACTGTAAGAAGTCTGAAGGTATGGCAAACTACAAGAAGTTCATTTGGTGAACTGTAAGAAGTTCAAGTGGTGAATTGTAGGAAGTTCAAATGGTGAACTATGAGAAGTTCAAGGTGAACTATAGGAAGTTCAAATGGTGAACAGTGAGAAGTTCAAGGTGAACTATAGGAAGTTCAAATGGTGAATTGTGAGAAGTTCAAGGTGAACTGTAGGAAGTTCAAATGGTGAACTGTAAGAAGTTCAAGGTTTAATTGTAGAAGTCTGGGTAAAAGGCGAACTGTAGGGAGTTTGGTCAGCTGTAAAAAGCATGAAAAGGGTGTGAACTGTAGTAAGTTCATTTAACTGTAAAAAGTCGATGGAAGATGAATGTGGGAAGTACATTGATTGTAATTGGGACTGTAGAAGGTCCGTTGGCTATAAGGGGAAAAAAAGGATTAGGACTGTAGAAAGTCCTAGAGGGTGTGCGGACTGTGGAAAGTCTACTATGGATGCCCCTTGTGAGTTGATCGTGTGTTGATTATGACCTTTGGAACTGATGGGGAAAGGATGAAAGCAGTGTGCATCATGCCTTTGATGATATGTTGACTGTTGTGAGTCTTCGTTGAAATACACCATGGGATGGTTGATTGTTGTGGTCCGCATTGGATGCCCCTTGTGAGTTGAAGGGGTACCTGCAAGAATGAGGAATTTTATTAGTAGATACTTGTAACCTATGTTTTAATTCCTTGATTGAGATTGCTGAAAGTAAAATTTTTTTGCCCCTTCAATCAAGAATTAAAATATGAGGGTTCTGAGAAATTTTTCTTCAGGCCCATGATAGGCAAAGAAATTTAAGTTTGAGATTTTCAGGGATGCCCCGAGGGCCGCTCCATTGGGGAGGCTTTTGTGATGTTGTAATGCTGCTTAAAGGAGGCCGAGGTAGGCTTGAATTTTATGAAAGTTAAAATGACTTGAGTTGGGCCATTATCTTGTTTGTAGGTTCCTCATGTGGAGGTGGAGGTTATTTTCTTGTCGGAATGGCACTACCCCGGTTATAGCATCGCCTTGACCTATAAATGATATGATGCGTATGCATGTATGAATGACTTTATGCATGAATAACATTTATCATATGATGTATGTTTGTCTGTTGTAGGTGTTGTTGGCTTTGGAGTATTGGGCCCGACCGATAGCTGAAGCTTCATTACATGAGGGGCCTTTTAGAGGTTTCCAGGTTGATACATTCTTATGCTGGTGCATGAGTGCCCCTAGGGTTTATCTTGTTGAGGATTCCATGGGTGACTCCCTCAAAGCGACAACCATGGGTTTGTTGAATCAGATTCGAGTTCAAAGCTTAGATCTGGTTTGAGGAAAGTCAAGATGAGTCATTGATTCTGAACTGTGTTGGCGAAGATCCCTTGGAAGCCGTTTATCTGTAGTGTTGGAGGTATATAATGCCATGCACGTACCGTTCTAAGGAGGAGATGATGATTTTGATGTTGGTTTGGTTCTATGTTTTGCATAGATCGCCCTTGCGGGTTTTCAATCTATCGAACCTTGTCTTATTTTTTACCTAGACCACACTTTCAGGTTTTCGATCCAGTAGACTTATTATTTTTTGGTTTTTTTGGATGTTCACTTGCGATATTCTACCATTGACATGTAAGCAATCAAAATAAGCATATGCATAAAGATTCAGCAAAAATGACAATTCATTGATGAACTTAACAGGGGTATAAATGTTTCAAATGATTTGACTCCTGCCATTAATTAGCCTTTTCATGTTTTCTAACCAATGTGGTTCTCCTGATGTCCTAAGTTTTGCCTGAGCCCCCTTTTCAGGTTTTCAACTCAGTGGACTATTCTTTTTGTGTTTTGAAAATAGGCCTTAATTTTTTGCTCAACTAACCGAGTGTTAATTGACAGGCTAAATACAAATTTATTTTTTTTGTTTGTACCGCTTTTTATTGATTTATTTCTTTCACCTATGCGTGATAGCAATTGTGTAAGACTTGATAGATAGATCACCATCCATGTCCATGACTTCATTTGTTGTCTCGTTCAGCATTTTTGATAGATTGGTTGGTGCTCGTGCCGCTTTGATGGCTTGAGGTGTATGTCATGACAAGTCTTGATTATCGATGTTTCCTTTAATGGTGGATTTCCCCACAAATAGTAGCAAGCCGTGTGAAGGGACTGTTGATGTGTTCAACAGTTTGACTTCTTCTTATCTTTAAAGTTGACTCTTGTTTGATTATCCCATGAATGATGGTGATCTATGTGATGGAGTTGTTGGGGTGTTTAACGATCTGACTCCTTCTTTGTGGCGTTGCACCTTTTGTTGCAGTCTAACATTTTAGCCTTATTCTAGCTCTAATCTTTTTTATCTTTGGATGAGTCAATGGACGTTTTGTGCTTGGAGATCCTTGCATGATGAGGTAATTGCTATCACGCGTTATCTAAGTACATGTATTTGTCTCTCACTTTCTCTCAAGAGTCAAATCATTTGACATCATTCTGGGGAATCCATTTATACCCAAATTAATTTCATAAAATGATGTGTCATATGTGTTAAAAACAATATGTATATGATTAAGAGAATGGGTGATGTCATTGATAAAATATTAAGCAAATAAACAAAGTTCAATTGAAAATTCAAAAGCCCCATGGGCAAAGTAGCTAATTGCTACATTATTACATAATCAAGTATGTGTTATTCTAGTGACCTTCCGATTCAAAGTGCTCTAGGGATTCGAAGTGCTCCATCCTATCTGCCTTCTCAAACACTTCTTGATAGCTCGAGAAGATGTCTGATCCAAATTTGTTCTTGTATGATGATAGTGCACTGTCTAGAAGCTTGGTTATCATCTCTGGTAGAGTTAAGCGAGCCCAAAGTCTAACTTGTGTGGCCATCCAACATGCATAGTAGGATTTGAAGTTCTCACCCTGCTCCTACCTTATAGCTTCCAGATGTTGCATTGTGGTTTCCATTTGAGAGTTGAAACCGTAATGCCCCAACATAGCTTGAGCGAGGCTATTCCAATCGGTAGCTATGTCCAACGGGAGGTGGCTGTACCATTCATTGATTGGGTGGCCCAAGGTGATGACAAAGAGCTTAGCCATCATCCACTCACTGACCCCTAATGCTCTCATCACTGTTTGATAATGCGTCAAGTGAGTGCCGAGATGCCAGATCCTACGTACTTCTCAAACTGCGGCATTGTGAAGTTTGGGGGTAAGCTATCTTCATCCAGGATTGTTAGTTATGCTGAGTATGAATTCATGAGATGACTACCGTGAGTGGCCAAGAATTGTTGCCATATTTCCACCATTCCTTATTGTTGGAGGATTGCATTCCTTGTGCTTGGATAAGAGCCATATTGCCTTTGGGGATATGCTGCAAAGTGGGGTAGTTGAGTTGCTTAGAACTGTGAGGTGGTTGACATATTCTAGTTAGGAACAAGGTGTTGGGTCATTCCTTGGTAGAAAGGCCCTAATGCGAATGTCGGCTAGGCAGGCTACCCCTGAAAGTATTGGGAAGGATTGGAGGAGCTATATCCTGGTTGTCCAATCGGAGCCTGGTTCAGCTGACTTTGTCCTCCCCTAAACTGATAAAAAGTAGTTGGGAGCACCATGTGTGAGGTGGGAGGTCACCCTTTTGGATTGGTATTGTAAAGGGTGACCTCCAGGTAGGATGCTGCATTCTGGGCCCTTCCGACATGTAGGTGAATGAGTGATGCTAGCTTTTCGCTATTGGCAAAGGCATCTAAGGCAGCTGCAATCTCAGCGCTCACCGATGACTGCTGAGAATTTTATCTCGTAAGGATAGGGTGATCTTCCCTCATGCGTTCTTCTTGTGGATTGGCCATAAAAGTGCGTGGAAATGAATTTGAGTCTGAATCCAAGTCCTCACTTGAGTCAGTGTACAGAACCCCCTCCAGATTGGCCACAATTGGGGAAATGCGGACCAGGCGGTGTGCAAGCCTCTTCCTAGCTAAGATACAAAAGCAAAGGGTCAGATGTTCATGTAAGATTCGTGATATGATTCGTGATGCGAGAAATGCGTGAGATGTTTAATGTTATGGCTGCATTCAATAGGCTTAGCATACCATGATGTGAAATAACATGTATGTCAATCCATTTAAAACAAACAGGTTAGTCGTTAGGTAAACATGTGAAGATGAAAGTCCAACAATGGGGTTGGATTTGAGATTTGTACGATGTCTATGTGACTCGTGAGATGACCAAGTTCCCTTGTGGTAATAGGCTAATAGTTTGAGATGACATCTATGTGATGTCGAGGGTTTTGTTTGCTAATCCGTTTAGAACAAACAAGTTGATTGCCTAATACCCATGTGGTAATAAGCTTGGTTTAAAGTGTGGTTCATGTTTGCCAATCCAGTTAAAACAAACTAACCATACTAAGGTTTACTGTACTACCCAGGTAGCAATAAGTAAAAGGAATGCCGTTTTGGCAAAAAAAGTGCTATGTTTGCCAATCCAGTTGAAGCAAACGAACTGAAAATGATAAAGGGGTTGTGTATTAAAAAGTGGTATGTTTGCTAATCCAGTTGAAACAAACTATCCATAACTAAGGTTTACTGTCCTGCCCAGGTAGCAATAAGTAAAAGGAATGCCGTTTTGGCAAAAAAAGGTGCTAAGTTTGCCAATCCAGTTGAAGCAAACGAACCAAAAATGACAAAGGGGTATTAATAAGTGGTATATTTCCTAATCCAGTTGAAACAAACTATCCATAACTAAGGTTTACTATACTACCTAGGTGGCAATAAGTAAAAGGAATGCCGTTTTGGCAAAAAAGGTGGTAAGTTTACCAATCCGGTTGAAACAAACTAACAATGTTTACTATTCTGCCCAAGTGACAATCAAGCAAATGAATGTTGCTTTAGCGAGAAAAGTGGTGAGTTTGCCAATCCAGTTGAAGCAAACAAACCTTTAAGCAATGTCTACTATACTACCCAGGTGGCAATAAGTAAATGGATGTCATTTTGGTAAAAAGTGGTGAGTTTACCAATCCAGTTGAAACAAACAAACCAAAAATGAATAATGGTCGTGTATTATCCAAGTGATAACACATTTTTGGATTTGAGAGTTAACCGCCAGGGGTTGCTCTTGGTGAGTCTGAGTTTGGGTAAAACAATGTGTTATACCCTATGGTTTGGAAATTCGTTATCCTAAGAGGTTCGGGTGTAAAGGCACAGTCGAAGGTGACCCTAATCTTAGGTGAGGTTGTCATGTAGCATCTCCTACTTCTAGGTTCAAGTTCGGGTAGAACGAAGTGTTATACCCTAAGCTTAGAAGTCCATGATTCTAAGCGAACAAAGGTTTTAAGTGCTTAGCAAGTATTATGGGTAATCCTAACCCTAGGTGACGCTATCTCAACATGTCTTCCTAACTCTAGGTATACGGTGTTAGGGTAATGACATGTGTGTGTATAATTCATGTCTGCACAACAAATCATGGGTTAGCATGATGCTTTTCGAAAAATAAATTTGGTGATGTGATGAACACATAGCACATAGCATGCAACATCCAATCTTCCAACCATATAACTCCCACATGTAGGGTTTTTGGCTAGTCTCCATCCTAAGTTTGGTTTATCTTAGTACCATGAAGATACTAAGGAGTGCACCTGTAGGCAAATATAATCCATGGTCGTTTGTAGGGTAACACCTTAGGGAAAATGCCTATGGGTTATTTCCATGAGGGTTGTAAATGGGTTGTTGATGTAGAAGGTTCTTGTTGCACTAAGATACACTCTAAGCCTCTCCCCAAATAGGTGAGAACGAGGGAGGTACATGCAATATGGCAACAAATGATCCACTCGCTAAGTTCCTTCGATCACCAGGGGGTCACGAAGTATACTTTCGCAAGCTTCTCGGCAAAATAGGGCACCCTAATCTTAAAGGCTAAGCCATCTAATGCATATGCTTCAGAATGAATATTTCATAATTAAGGGAAAAACGGAATAATGTGATCAATAATTTTGGCACTTATCCAAGATCTAAAACCTTTGAAAAATAAGTTTTTAGAAAAATCCCCAACGAAGTCGCCATTGTGAATGGACGACACGGAGTGGTGGGTTGAGAGCGCACGGAGATGAGAGGCACGGTCCATCGGGGTGTTTGAAAAAAAGATGCACGCTAGGTCGTGGACCCGGGAAAAGGTTTTGAAGAGAAGGCGAAAACATTTATTCAGATCGGTTCGAACCCGAATCCACCATCTCTTAGTGTGAAGTCACCATCTAGATTAGCTCTTTCTAGGAATTAGAGTCTTGTGAGGCTTAACATCCGGGGAATGGCTCACCAAGACACAGAGATTCTAGTTCGGGATAAGTTGCTTATTTCTTATTGAATCACATTATATTATATCTACAGAAAATCGTGTTCTCTTAATTGTGCATATTCGCACTTAAGTCAGTTTGAGTTTGAAATGCATGCTTTAACACGCATGTGGAAAGTAGTAAATCCATACCTCAAGCATTAAGTAAATGCGGAAAAGTAAATTAATAAATTATAAAACTCGGGGGATGCAACTACCCGCCTAATCTATTAATTACAATTCTCTGTAAAAATACTTGCAATACCTGAAGGAACATAAATCCCTAGGCATACATCTAACCTGCATCCACAAAGGTTAGAAAAAGATATGGAACGTATATTCAATTTGATTTTACCGAAGCCCATATGTCTTAATCAAAACATCGATGGTTTAAAGTGGTTGAAAAGAAAAATGGTTCATTTTTATTTACATGTATGTTGGTTTATTTTATTTGTGAAAATGACCCCATGACAATGTGGTGAGGACTGTTATCTGGGAACATGTTTTATTCCCTTCGTGGGGGTGACCTAAAACAAATTTAAAAAGATAAATCTAGGCCAAACATGCATAATATAGTCATCGTTTGGGTTAACAACGGTAACGATGTCATTCATATCATTATCGACTTCCCTATGAAGGGCGATATCGATATGAATGGCCCGAAGTGCTTTTGTTGCTACTCCAAACCTTAATTAACATATTAATACATTAATAAATAATTTATAAATTCTAAATAATTACAATTTGGAGGTTTGTTACCCCCAATGATGCATTTCTAAACTCAGAAGAGTCCCAGCAGGTCATTCTGAGCTTAAACGATTCGAAACGGAGCGAAACAAAGTAAAACCACATTCTGCCAGGACCAATATCGTTAATGACATTAGGCAATATCATTAATGGTATCAGGTGATATCATTAATGATATTGAGTTTCCAGACCTACATGAAAACACAGAAAATAGCAAAAATAAGATCCAAAACTTCAAACGATCATAACTTTTGCTATACTTAATCGATTTTGATGATCTTTATTATTCTGGAAAGCTTAGGATGTTTAGAATATGTCTATTTAAAGAAAATGCCCAAAAATTTCGAAATCATACTGAAAATTGTAAAAGATAGAATTGTACGCAAAAACTGAAAAAACTGAAAACAAAACGAAACTTCAAAACAAACAACATATAAATGTAAGCACTAACTATAGGAACTCAGAGGCTTACCCCATAGCTATGAATCCACTTTTCTTGGTCCATGAAATCACCCAAAAATTCCTCCTCGTTTCTTTGGTTTGGTTTTGTGATTTTTGGTGAGAATGGAGAGTAAAGATCTCCTCTTGGTGGGAAGGCTAATCTTCTGGGATATGGCTTGTAGGAATAGGAAGAGAGGAGGTAGGAGCCCTTCTTCCTTTAGATTTAGGCTTGAAAACACTTGTAAGATTAAAACTTGTGAGTTTTCGATTTTTGTTTGGTGACAGCTCTCTTTGGTTTTTTGCTTTGGTTCCTTCTTCTTAGTTGCAAAATCTAAGCTCCCCTCTTTGCTACTGCCATCCCCCTCCTTTTGCTACAAATTCAATCCCTTTAAAGGGCTCCCTTCAATCCAAAAAGTCCAAGTTGCTTTAGTGTTTCCACCCACTTTGTTTTATCTCTTCCATTATTTTCTTCCCCCTTTTCTTGACTTAATGGGTTCAACATTATTTAGGGAGGTTGCCATGTGAAGAATATTTGGAATTGGTGTGGAATGATGAGTTGTTTTCATTAAACAATGGAGAAATTGTCTTTTTGGTCTGTCTACCAATTCAATATCGTTAATGACATTGCAATGTTGTTAATAATATTGCGATGTTGTTAACAATATTGCGATGTTGTTAACGACATTCCATGGTCAGACTGGGTTTTCATTTTGGGCTTGGGCTTTTTTAAGGAAAGGAAGCCTAAAGAAATAAGGTAGATGATTTTCGGGTGATTTTAGGACTCTACAAAATGTGAAATGCTAACAAGGGAAAAATTACAACTTCATCATCGAACTCGCGAGTCATGAGTAAAAATCCCATGCTCACACAAGTCAAGCTGAGTCGAGCTTTTATCGAGCCGAACACCGAGTTGTTCATGAATAGCTTGGTTCATTTACAGCCCTACATGTTGTAATGCTTCTTGAATGAGGCATGAGTAGGCTTGAATTTGGAATAATTTGAAATGGCTTGAGTTGGGCTATTATCATTCGCAATTTTGATGAAATGATGCTTCGGCATCTACTTGTAGTTTCCTCATATGAAGGTAGAATGTTTTGCTTGTTAGAATGGCATTGTCTCAGTTTAACATCACCTAAACCTATAAGTGATATGATGCATATGCATGTATGAATGACTTTATGCATGAATAACATTTATCACATGATGTATGTATGTTTGTTGTAAGCATCATTAGCTTTGGAGCATTTAGCCTTACCGATAGTAGAAGCTTCATATGAGGAGCCTTTTGGACAATTCCGAGTTGATACCCTACTATGGTGGTGCCTGATTTCCCCTATGATTTATCTCGTTGGGCATTCCATGGTTGCCTTACAGTTGATGGTCATGTTTTGTAGACATGACTTCTTCAGAGTGATGATGAACATGGGCCCAAGTCGAAGTTCAATTTTGTGGATGAATCAGAGTTGAGTTCAAAGCCTAAATTTGGTTTGAAGAGGATCTGGATGAGTCATTGACTTTTTGACTCTCATTTCCTTCTTTAGTATGGGATTATAATGTTCAATGTTGATCTCAAACCGTATTGGCGATGTTCACTTTGAAGTTGATAATGAGAGCTTGGAAGTTATATTGCTTGAAGTATTATAAGTTACTTCTCTTCAAGGGAAATTTGAAAATGTTCATCTTAAGTTCTAAAGGAGATAGATGATGCCCTGAGCCATTACAAGGAGGGGATGATGAATTTAATTTTTCTTTGGTTCTAATTTCTACATAGACCACCTTTATGGGTTTTCAATCTATCGAACCTTGTCTTAATTTTTTCCTGGACCGCCCTTTCAGATTTTCAATCATGCAGACTCATCTTTTCATCTTTTCTTTTCTCTTTATTATTTCTTTTTGTTTTTATTGAACCATGATGTGATGGGATGCTTACATGCGATATTCTACCGTTGGTATTGTTCACCACTTTTCTACTGATAAGTTTAATAACTTGTTCGCAAGATTTTGGCTTCACTCATTTCAAAAGAACTATCCCCGGAAATAGTACCAAAAACTTGTTTGCGAGTTTCTTGCGTCAAAGTACAAGTGTTGTCAATACCACTTATCAAATAGAAAAATGATGATAACTATAAGTATACAGTTGTGATGTAATTTTAAAAGATATTGATCCCTGTTGGTTTGTAAACTGGCTAATAAAAACAACAGAGAGGGGGTGAATTGGTAAATTGAGTTACTTTTTAAACCTTTTTCAATTTAAGTTTACTCAGTATGGTTTTTATATGCATGCTAAGTAAGCGTGTTGAATGCAATATAAAAATATATATACTACTTAGCTTAGCTGGCACAGATTATCTTTAACCTTTAACTAAGTATCGATTACTCAGTGTGAGTTGGATAAGAAGCAAATAATCGATATGAGAGAGATGAATGAGCAAAAAGCTGATGAAGCTAATCGCTTAGAGTTAGAACAATTACACTTGAGATTTTATCATGGTTCGACCCCTAGCCTACCTTCAATCCCCGGATACCATTTTCGAGCTTTAATCCACTAGTGATTCGTTCCTTTAATAAGTGGAGAAGCCTTTACAGTAGGTAGACTTTATTATAGAAAGTTCCTCCTTTCTAACTACCACTCAACTCAATTTGGGTACCCTTCCCAAACTGACACCCGGATTATAAATAAGAAAGTGAACTGAATTCAACTTATAAATACATTGAATCCTTACAATGTTAATCTAAGTTTCTCTCTATTATAAACATATTAGACAATAAATGTTTGCTCAATTACTTATTGAGGAATTTCTTTGGAAGCAGAGAAGATTTTCACAGAGTTTTTGCTCTAAGGAAATTAAATGCGATTCAACTACTTTTTAACATCTACTTCAGTCTTCTATTTATACTTTAAATCTCAGAGAAGTAGTCGTTCCAAACTTTGAGGATATCGTAGATCTTTAATTACTCATTTCAATTAATCTTTCAAATCTTCCAGTTGGAGATAGATTTCAGAACATTTTGAAATAGGAATTGAACGTTGAGGTGCGATTTGTTTCCATAGCCAAGTTCTCGCTTCTCTTCAAGCAATCTGGATCTTTGAGAGATTCGCGCTACAGGCAATGTGGCGTCTTTCCATTGGATGACTTTGATGACATTGCAAGATATGCGTGGAGATATTTGATACGTGATGTAATTTACGAGATCATTCCTTATTCTCTGATTCAAATAAGGAATCTCTGACACTTCATAAAGCCACGTTTAATGTTGTGAAGATCACAGGAATCTTTCTTAATATGTGTCATGATAATTATTAGCACTGCAATAACTATTACCTTTAGATAAGCAATAGTATAACTCGGCATGAGCTGAGCGATAGTACTTAGCATGAGTATTGCGGTGCTAATAATAACTTAAACTATATAGTACTCAGCATAAACTTGGCTTTTCCTACACTAAGCATAAGTATTCTTAGCGTTCAATTATACTTTTTTATCCCATATTGATTGCTATCACAAAAACTTTTAAGTACTGTGAGGTACTGCTAACTTGGGTTCTACAATCTCCCCCATTTTGGACAGATAGCAAACTAAGTGGTAGAAGAAGATAATTGATATAGTTTAGAGTTATCAGATTACCTGAAAACAACGTAAGAGCTCCCTTGTGCTGAGTGACTTTCCTTAGCTAGCTTAAGCTCCCCCATACCGAGTGAGTCTTTTCTTCAAGCAACTCAGCTCCCCCATACTTAGAGTATTTCTTCTTTTATTTGGGACCTTGTCTTACTTTGGCTTGTCTTCAATCTCTCGTATATTTTCCTACATTGATATGTTAAATATACAGCATAAAATATACTTAACTATGAACCATGCTACCTTTGCTTATCCTGATTTGCTCTTCTGACAGCATCTTCAGCTACTTTCTCTGAGAGCATCATCAACTACTTTCTCCTGACAGCATCTTCAACTACTTTCTTCGCTTGTCATTCTGATAGCATCTTTAGCTACATTCTCCTGACAGTAGCATCTTCATCTACTTTCTCCTATAGCATCTTCATTTACTTTCTCCCCATTTGCTATTAGGCCTTGAACAATTTGATTTGCACAGATGGCATTGGTAGTTGTATCTTCTTCATCATTAAGGATTTCCCATACCAATCAATTGCCTTAGTGTACTAAATTGTTCCTTTGGTAACGGTTTGGTAAAGATGTCAGCATGTTGTTTATCTGATGGAAAACAATTCTAGCTTTACATCTTCTCGCAGTTCATGATCTCTGATGAAGTGATGCTTAATGTTGACATCCTTCATTCTACCATATAATCACTGTATCTGTGATTATAACGCTATTTAGTGAGCCAACATTTTTGGAATGGTAACTTGCTAAATATGGCTATGTGAGTGCGACCCGTACTAAGCATAGTAATATTGTTATCCAGGTTCTTATAAGTGTCATAATTCGTTTACCCTGGATCTAGAAAATTCATTTCATGTGTTGCTCTATGGTGAATTATTGAGTAGTTGGGCATCTAGAACCGTGTTTGTTGAAGTTATCTGGTGTAAAAAATCTTATTGATGATTTTGCATATTTTTCTCTACTATACTTATTCTTAGAGAATATCTATATAGTTTGCATCTTCTCTAGTCTATTCATGTAGTCTATCTAATCATTCAAACCATCTAAACCCTTACAATTTATCTTATTTTCTTTTATCTCGTGACTCTAGTTGGTCTTAAGAACCAAATTCCTTCCTTGTGGGATCGATAACTTTTAAAACTACAACGTAACTGTATACTTGCAGTGGTCACCATTTTCTATTTTGATAAGCGATACTAATAACACTTGTTCGTATTTTGAACTTTTATCTTATCGGATAGATAAGTGGGGAATAAGGTTTTTTGCTTCGTTATACATTATAAGCTCTCAGAATTAGTAGAGTCAAAACCTTGCGAATAAGTTTTTGGCACCGTTTCCAAGGATAAGTCTTTTAGAAAGAGTATAGCCAAAAACTTTTGCGATCATATTTTTAGCTCCGTTTCTGGAGAAGGCAAGTGCATTCTAGCGATCTAATTGTTGGAGATTACGGTACATTTTTATATTTTGTTTTTATTTTACTTTATATTTGTTTGTTATTGTATGTTTTGTTTAAAATGTTTGCTAACATACATTGGGATAAGTTTTGTGTTGATTACATGATTGATAACTTAATTGATACATGCGTAGATGAAATATGTCATGTTACATCTCATGAAGAGTCAACATCTAAATCCCTTGAAACCTTAGAATATTCCTCAGAAACTGAAAAATTAGTTAGAGAAGATGATCCTATACCACCTTCTATAAATAAACCACCCTTAGTAGAATTGAAGCAATTGCTTAGTCATTTGAAGTATGCATTTTTAGGAAACAACAATACCTTACCCATTATCATTTCTAGTAAGTTATCTAATCTGCAGGAAGAAGCATTATTAAAGACAATAAAGGGTAGAATAAGAAGTATTGGTTGGGAAATTTCTGATATTAGAGGGATTAGCCCTAATATAGTGATGCATTCTATTAATTTGGAGAATGATAGTAAACCTAGGGTAGAAAGGTAAAGAAGATTGAATCCTCACATGAAGGAAGTTGTTAAGAAGGAGATTATTAAGTTGCTAGATGTAGGAATTATCTATCTGATTTCAGATAGTGAATGGGTCAGTCTTGTTCAACGTGTTCCGAAAAAGGGAGGTATTACTATAGTTCAGAATGAAAAGGGTAACTTAGTTCCTACTAGGACAACAACTAGATAGAGAGTTTGCATAGATTACATAAAATTAAATGCGGTCACTAGGAAAGACCATTTCCCTTTACCATTTATAGATAAAATGTTAGAAAGGATATCAGGTCATGCATTTTACTATTTTCTTGATGGATTCTCTAGATATTTTCAAATTCATATTAGGCCAGATGACCAAGACAAAACCACTTTTACGTGTCCTTTTAGTACATTTACCTATAGAAGAATGCCTTTTGGGTTATGCAATAGCCCAGCTACTTTTCAAAGGTGTGTTTCGGCTATTTTTAGTAATCATGTGGAGGATATTATGAAAGTTTTCATGGATGATTTCTCTGTGTATGGAGATTCTTTTGAGAAATGTCTAGAAAATTTGGATAAAGTACTTGCTAGATGTGAGGAAACTAATTTGGTATTAAATTGCGAGAAATGTCATTTTATGGTTAATGAAGGGATAGTATTAGGTCATAAGATAGATGAGAAGGGAATTCATGTAGATATAGCAAAAACTGAGATCATTGAGAAATTACCTCCTCCCATAAAAGTTAAAGGAACAAGATCATTTCTAGGCCATGCTGGATTTTACAGAAGGTTTATTAAGGATTTTTCGGTTATAGCTAAACCTTTAACTAAACTATTATACAAAGATGTGAAATTTGATTTCTTTGATGATTTTTTAAAAGCCTTCAACACTTTAAAACAAGCATTAGTGTCGGCACCCATAATTGTTAAACCAAATTGTTCTCTACCATTTGAATTGATGTGTGATGCCAGTGATGTTGCTGTTAGTTGTGTATTAGGTCAAGGTATGAAAAGAGTTTGCATGCAATTTATTATGCAAGTCACACCTTGTCTACTACACAATTCAACTATACCACCATGGAAAAAGAGATGTTAGCAGTCGTATATGCATGTGACAAGTTTATATCATATTTGATTGGGTCTAAAGTAATAGTTTACATAGATCATGCTGCTTTGAGATTTTTTTTTTCTTAGAAAGATGCCAAACCTAGATTAATTAGGTAGATCCTTCTTTACAAGAATTTGACTTAGAAATAAGGGATAAAAAGGGAAGTGAGAATACCATAGCTGATCACTTATCTCATTTAGATGATGATAAGAGACCTATAGGTGAAACTGGTGATATTAATGAATTCTTTCTAGATGAAAATCTTATGTCTATCAAACATACTATTAATCCATTGTATGCTAACTTTGCAAATTACTTAGTTATGCATACTTTACCCTCTGATTTAGATTCTAATGGTAAGAAGAAATTTCTTAAGGATATCAGATCATTTATATGGAATGACCCTTACTTGTTTAAGGTATGTGCCAATGGTATTATTCACAAATGTATAGATGATACTAACTTTTCTTCAATTTTAAGTCATTGCCATGATAGCATATATGGAGGACATTTAGGACCAGCAAAAACCACTGCAAAAGTTTTACAAAGTGGATTTTATTGTCCAACATTGTTCAAGGATGCTAGAGATTTTGTTCAGAATTGTGATAATTGTTAGAGAAAAGGAAACATAAGCCTAAGAGATGAGATGCCACTGAAGAACATCTTAGAAGTAGAGCTTTTTTATGTTTGGGGTATAGATTTCATGGGACCATTTCCTAAATCTAAAGGTAATAATTACATTCTGGTTGCAATTGATTATGTTTCAAAATGGGTTGAGGCTAGTGCATATGGTAAGAATGATGCTAGAGTAGTTGCTAAGTTTTTTAAGCAATTATTTAGTAGATTTGGATTTCCTAAGACCATAGTTAGTGATGGAGGTTCACATTTCATCAATAAGTCTTTTGAAAGCTTGATGCATAAGTATGGAGTACATCATAAGGTTGCTACCCCATATCACCCTCAGACTAGTGGTAAAGTAGAAATTTCTAATCAGGAAATTAAGTGGATTCTCGAAAAGACTGTCTCTTATTCTAGGAAGGATTGGTCTACTAAGTTAAATGATGCATTATGGCTTACATAACAGCTTTTAAGACACCTATAGGTATGACACCCTATAAGTTGGTTTATGAAAAGTCTTATCATTTACCGGTAGAATTAGAGCATAAGGCTTTATGGGCTTTGAAAAATTTGAATATGGATTTACACAAAGCCGGTGAAAGAAGAAAGTTGGATTTAAATGAGTTAGATGAACTATGTTTATCATTATATGAAAATGCGAAGATCTATAAAGAGAAGACAAAATGGTGGTATGATGTGAAACTGTAGGAAAAGAAGTTTAAGATTAGAGATAGAGTTCTATTATATAATTCCAGACTTTGCTTGTCCTTGGAAAACTCAAATCTCATTGGAAGGGACCTTATGAAGTTATTCAGGTATTTGACAATAGGGCATTGGAATTGAAAGCTGAGAATGGAGTCATTTTTCGAGACAATGGCTAGAGATACAAGCCTTATCTCGAGCATAAATTTGAACAACAAGATGTTGATGTTCAATTACTATCTTCACCATAAATCTTTCCAGGTATGAAAATAGTAAATATTATTATTTGTTATTTAACGTATTTGTTTTTCTAAGTTTTTCTAGGACTATGTAAAAAAAATTAAAGAAATTGAAGAAAATAGATAGTCATGACCATGATAAATATCACGGTCGTGAAACAATAGGCGTGAACCTTTCTGTTTTTGTCCTGAGGAAAGTCATGATTGCGACAGGCTTTTGCGATCGCGGCACAGGCAGAATATAACCGTTACAAATCACGATTTAACACGTGACAAATGTTCGAAACTGCCAATAACGGCTAGTTTGAAGGATAAACGGCTATATTGACTATTTTGGCCAATTAGAGACCTTTTAGAACTCTATAAATAGTTTTAGGTTGAACCCTTAGCCACCACAACTTCTACAAAGCTTACAAAAGTTCTTCAATTTTAATCTCTATTCTTCTATAATCAAACCTTTTTCAAACCCTTTACTTCAAAACAAAAACCAACATACCTCGTATCAAGGTAGTAGTACATAGAAGACAAATCCCAGATTACCAACAAGAATACAGATCCTTTTTCGATTCATTCAAGGGAAAAAGGGAAACGATTCCAAATTCTCAACAAATTGGAAATCAATGGGATGATTTTTCTTGATATGGTTTTCTTGGAGACAATGGGACTCCATGAACAAATGGGAATTTATCTTGTTGATCTTGGTTTGAGCACATATGTGGGAATGAGATTTCCACAAAATCGGGATTGGATTTTATAATGTCTTGTGACATTCTATTTTGAGGATAAGAAGAAGAGGGTGATTCAATTTCCTAATCAAGGAAGACATTACACCATCACAAGAGAGATGATGAGTGCTTGGTTTGGGTTGGAAATTGAAAATTCATCTAGCATGATGGAATCTTTCCAACCAAATCGAGTTTGGGCAGATTTGTTAAGTAAGAGAGTTTTCGATCCCAAAAATTCTCCCAACAAACTTATTAAGGATGAGTACATTCTTCTACTCCACAAATATCTTTCCACTTCGGTATTATATTGAGTAGAGAATACCAAAGTCCAAAAGAAAGATTTGTTTGTTCTTTCTTGCACTTTGATGAAGCAAAAAGTAGAATTCGTGGATATTATTTGGGATATGATGAAGAAGAATTCTACAAGTATGAGGAACAAGATTGGGGCGGTTGAAATTATCACCGCTATCATTTTGGGTGCAAGATACGAACTCCCCTATGTCCAAAGACCGGGTGAGTATTTTCATTATATGGATGGGAACTACTTGAAGAATACGGGACTCTTTCAAGAAAATGATGGTGCCTATTCTTTCTATTCCTACTCCAACCGCACCAAGAAGCTAATCTCAACTCATGAATATTCTTCCGTCAGACCATCTAATCCAACTACTAGACATCCTCCTAGAAAGGTCCAGATGATCGAAGAAGATGATGAAGAAGAAGAAGATGAAGCTCTGGAAGATTGGAAGGTGAACATACATAAAAAATTGGACAATTGCCAAGTGGAACTTGGAGTTATGAAGAAAGACATGAAGATTCTTAAGAAGAGTAATAAATCGATGCTTCGAAAATTACTATCCTTCTTTAGAAAACAAAATTGTCAATTCACTCCTATTCCCTCGGATTCTCCTTCACAATAGACGGGTTTACTCTTTTCTTTTCTTTACTTTTCTTTTTCATATTTTTAGACTAGTTTTTAGTTTAGTTTTTTATTTTTAATAAAATGTCTCATAATGAGGACATTGTGTTCTTAAGTGTGGGGGGAGTTGTAAAATTCCCAAAAATCCAAAAAATTAAATAAAATTGAAAAAAATTGAAGAATTTGTAATTTTTCTTGATTTTGTGTTATTTATACATTATCCATACCTATACTATACTAACATTTATTCCAAGGTTATTATGAGTGTTAGGTATTTATAAGTTCAATGTTAGTGCAAATTTCGAACAAAATTTTTATTCCTAGTTTCAACGCAGGTTGAGAGTGTGAGAATTTTAGCATAACATTTAGCATTTGGCAAGGATGAGTGATGAGTAACATTCGAAAGCAACATTCCAAGTAAGTTTCGATATATATTCAATGCGACATGAATTAGTATAAGTTATATAGTTTTAGTTTAATGCTACCAATAAGTTTTATATGGAGTAATATCTAGTAGTATTCTTACTATGAGTTTTATATGCTATTCTCGAATGCAACCTATAAGTATTAAGTATGTTTAAAGTGTTGGGAAACTATATCCATAATACTTTGAAGTGATCAATAAAGGATGATGGTATTAAAAGAAAAATCAAAAGAAAGAGTGGATAACCAATGAGTTATGCAAAAGGCGAGAAATGGTACAGAGCAGAAACTGCAACCCTTCAATGAGTGAAAAAAGAAAAAATTAGCATAGCATGAAAAATGGGTGCAAAGTACGAATCTGTACTTAAAAAACATATGATTTAAAAGAAAAAAATGACAAAAAGTGGTATGGAGCCTAAAATGCAACCACTAAAAAAAGGGGAGAGTGGTATGGAGCATAAAATGCAACCACTAAGAGTGTTTTAGCATCCTAGGTTACCTAAAAATGCCTTGAGATTAAACTTTTCATAGTGTGCTCCCTTTGTCCTTTATACTTTATACTATGCTTAAGAGAAGGAAATATTCGAGAAAGCATATAACGCTTATATGAAGATACGATTCGGTTAACCCTCCATTAAGAGCAAAAGTATGCAACTAGACTATATAAATTGCACGTTACTAATTTGTGGGAAATTTTGAACTTTTATTGAATCTTGTGCAATGTTTGAATGTGGTACGCATTACAATAGTCTATTGCCAAATGAGGTATGAACTTGAATACTATTTCATACACTTCTATTGTATTTACCTTGAGGACAAGGCAAAAGTTAAGTGTGGGGGTGTGATAAGTGTATAATTACACTTATTATCATGATATTTTCAATCTTTAAATGATATGGTTTTGAGTCATTTTATACTTCATATAAAAGATTTCACATGGTATGTAGTTGTTTTTTATGCAAATGTAGAAACTAGGTGAATCTTGGGAGTGAAATTATCAAAGATGGAATTCTATATAAAAAGAGTGAAAAAGGTGAAAAAATATGGGTGGAACACAAGGATCTGGCTTAGGATCGAAGCTGTCAAAGATCGGTGAAGTTACAAGAAGAATTCTGAACAAAAACACAATTCACAATCGTGACAACCATTCGCGGTCACGACTTGCCATTCTTCAAAATAGAAAGTTGTCAACCATTTGTCACAATCTCGACATGTGATTCACGGTCATGACTTGTGATGGTTATTGGTCAACTCTTTTCAACTACCAATCGCCGAATAAAAATGATTAACCGCCATCAACCACCATCAACTACCAAACAAAAAGACACCTTTTGGAAGTCAACCAATCATAAAAAGGTGCGTTTCCATTGTGGATAAAGATAAGACTTTGCATCCAATCACAATGAAGCCACTACGCCATAGATGGCCTGCCGCAACCAGAATGGCTGGTGTTGCATCGAAGTGTTGCCAATTTTGATGGAAAAAATGATTTTTTGAAACGCATTTTGAAAAGTGTTGTAAAAGTGTTGCAATAGATATTTTTGTTGATTAAATACACTTTCATCGCAACACTTTCAGTTTAACCGTTGCGAAAAACTCTATGAATAGTGAATTAATAATGAGCAGGAAGTTTGTCGCTAAACATTTGGATAGAAATTTTTTATTAAAAAATAAAAAAATAAAAATTAATTAACAAAATATATATATCACAGTTCTCTCCTCCTCTCATTTTTCAATCTCACTCGTTGTAAAGCCTTTACAATGGCCACAGCCCAGGAAAAAGCGACACCTCCTTGTTGCTCTAAATCCACTGCCACCGTCGCAAGCTCTCCCTCAGTCGTAGCTAGAAAAGTGGCCACTGCGGTGATCGACGTTTTGTAGGATTGGAGCACTGGTACTAAAGCAAAGGATCCGATCCGTGATAGAGCTGCAATGGCATCCTTGATCCAGCCAGTTGATTCACTCACCGATCCTCCACCGCCTCCACCAGCTTCCGCCTCCTCTAAAGTTAAAAAGAATTAGACCTAGTTTAAACATTTATTAGACCTAGATGGGGTGAGCTTTTCTTTCTTCTCTAACTCCTTTTTGGCTTACTCTATGTTTGGGCATTGTGGTTCCCTACAAACTATATGAGGTAAAGTTCCAGGGGTGATTTTATTATTTGTTTATTTGAATTAATAACATGTCCATGATGTTGCTATCATTTTATTCAGGTAAATTAAATCGATTTGTTCTGTGTAATTTATTGATTTCTTCATGTTTTCATCTTGTTGAACATGTTTTACTTTATTTGGACTGTAGCTTTTAATTGTCATTCACTATCCTTTTCTTTTCTCTTTTAGTTTGTTCAGTTATAATATAATTTTAAATCTAGTTTAAACCCACCATTTTTGTTAATTACAGAGTTTCGCAGAATTGGAGTACTTGCTTCTAGCTATGGTTTCAGCTGTTCCTTCTTTCTTAATTCCTATCATATTTGTCTGGAAAGGTAAATTCCTGACTCGGTTCTTTTCTGATTCTGTGCAATTAGAAGGAAAACCATGAAGAGAGTTATCTTGTCTACTTTTTCTTTCT
>CATIWQ010060564.1:0-25064 GCA_949673415.1 Euphorbia schlechtendalii | reverse complement strand
GAATGTGAAAGAAAGAGAAGACATACCTAGAAAAGAAGGAGAAGCGGAAAAGGTAGTCAACGACGGAGAGAGGTGCAGCTACGACGGAGCTGGAGCTGATGACGATGGAGGTTGAGCTCTGTTTGTTGGAGAAATTAAAGTGAGAATCTTAGCTTGTTTCAGGTGTAGTGTGCGATTTTGGCATTAGGGATTTGATTATATTTGGGCATTACGGACAGTTAACACTTAACAACCGTCCGTAATGTTTTGAGTAATTTAATGGACGCATTAAAAGATGAGCAATACAGACAGTTCTTACAAAACAACCATCCGGAATACTCAATTTAGTATTGCGGACAGTTGTTATGTAACAACCGTCGGCAATACACCTAAGTATTTCGGATGGTTGTTTTGGTTGTTACAAAACAACCATCTGGAATACTCAGTTTAGTATTCCGGACGGTTGTTATGTAACAACCGTCCGCAATACAACAAAAGACGGAAGGCATTTCGGATGGTAGGTAAACAACAACCGTTCGCAATGCCTTGATTTGTTATTGCGGACGGTTGTTAGGTAACAACTATCCGCACTAACCCCAACACCAATTTCGTTCACACTTTCACCAACGGTTTCTTCTACAAGCCTCGTAAATAGTGCTACCCTATAAGCCTTGTTTGCACTAGTGTCACCTTGCAACCATTTGTAATAGAGTTTTGTTGCTAGCGTTCCACAAGTTGAAGGTCTCCATACACAGAAATCGTCAACCTCTTCCGATCTAGTGCATGCCTGAACTCTTTGAGAAATCACCTGATTTAATTCCATTGGAAAATCAATCCAGCTGTTAGCAATAAGGAAATTAGCCACCTTCTCGCTCCGCTTCAAGCTGTCGACTCTACTAAGCCCCGATTGCTCCGCCACCGTCGGTGTTATCCAATTAGTGTTCCAAAAATTTAGATTAGAATCTTGGCCAATAAACCATTTAATATTCATGCGAAGTGAATTATAAATTAAATGAATCGAGCACCAAACGCTAGAATTAATGAGCCAAGATTATGCAACATCATTTGGAGTGAAACGTTTGCGTAGAAGAGTGAAACATGAATCCTTACTTGAGACAAGATACCAAGCAAATTTAGCAAGGAGGGAAGCATTGATGTCACCAATACGCTTGAGTCCAAGCCCACCCACAGTTTTTGGTTTAGTACAAGTATCCCAATGAGCAACAACAAGTTTACATTTTTCTACGGAGCCCGTCTAGATAAAATTTTAGGTAGCCCTCTCAAGATCTTTAATTAAAGCGGCTGGCCATTTATACATGGAAAAAGAATGAAGTAAAGTGTCGTAAATCACTGATTCGACAAGGATAATTCGGCTCACCATTGACAAAGAACTCCCTATCCAACCCACAAACCTATTCATGGTTTTGTGTAAAATCGGTCTTAAGTAACGCGACTTTGGAGCACCCCAAAATAGCGGCACTGCAAGGTATAAAAGTGGAAAGTCACCATGCTTAATAATTGTGATGGAAGCAAGACGGACAACTCTAGTATCACTAACCAAAGCTCCAAAAAAAGCACGTGATTTGGCCCAATTGACACGTTAACCCCAGACTTTGCCATATATATCAAATATGTCCCTAATGATAGCCATATTAAACATGCTAGCTATCCCAAAAATCAGAATATCATCCGCATAAAGCATATGCGAAGAGAAAGCAGTATTTGGCATATAGTTCATGCGTGAAAAAATCCCTGAAGCCACCAATATATCCAGCGTCTTGACTTAAGAAATCCTCGCCAATCCTGAACAGCAATGGGGACAACAGATTTCCTTGAAAGACCCCTCACAAACAAGCAAAATAACCCTGTGAACCTACCGAAGTAAGGATTGAAATTCTAGCTGACTTGAGAATGCTCTAAATCCAAGAAACAAAGACATTTGAGAAGCCGAACGAATCAAGAACAGACATCAAAAAGTCCCAATCCATAGAGTCAAAGGCCTTCTTAATATCAATCTTCAATGCCAAATTCCCTCCATGACACTTCTTACTAAGCATGTTAACCCCCTCCGAAGCCAACGCAATACTATCATGAATGGTGCGACCATGAATGAAGCTTAATTGATTTTTTGAAATAATTCAGCTAGTAATTATTCCCAAGCGATTAGCCAAAACCTTTGTGACAATTTTAAATACAAAATTAGACATCGAAATAGGTCAAAAATCTTCCACTCTGTCCGCTCCCTCCATCTTGGGCAAGAGAACCATAATGCTTGAATTTAAACCTGGTAGCGTATGCCAATGCCTTTGAAAATGCACCCTGTAAATCCATCCGGACCCGGAGTGCTCTCGCCAGCCATACTGAAAACAACCTCCTTAATGTAATCATCCGATGGTAATTCAATTAAACTATCATTTTCGGTGTTGGTAACAAGTTTGGGGATCACCGAATCAATCAAATTCTTATTGATTTCAACACTACTATGACGACAAAACAGCCCCTCAAAATAATGTACAATATGAGCAGAAATAACCTCTGGATCCATGGATATCTCACCGTTGATAATCATCGAGTGAATTCACCCCATCAACCGACAAACACATGCCACTCTATGAAAGAAACTAGAATTTCAATCACCATCTTTAAGCCAATGAATACCACTTCTCTCTCGGTGATAGATCTCGCGTTGCCAAATGTGAAGGTCTAACTAAGCATGTGCATCAAATTCCTCTTTGCTCAAACTTTCATCAATACTGCCTGATGATATTAGATTTTAAATTCTCAACAAATTATTCTGACTTCTTTCAATATTTTCCTCAAAGTTGCCGAAGACATCTTTGCTCCAAGCATGCAAAATCGGACGTAAATTGTTTAGCTTATGTAGAAGTAGTTGCGATGGAGGAAGGCTCGGAAAATGCGAATTCTAATAATGATCCATTATAACACCTTCCAAAGTTGAGTGTGTCGTCCACATAGATTGAAATCTAAACCTGGATACTTTCGGCCTAGCAAGGGACTCCTTAAATAAAAGCGGGTGATGATCTGAATAGTGCCTCACCAGCACCGAACACTTGTAAGAACAAAGCAAAGCCAAATCTGAGGTTATAAGTTCTCTATCCAAACGGTAATCAACTCTTGTCGCACCCCTTCTACCATTAAACCAAGTAAACACCGGACCTGAAGTAGCTGCATCCACAAAACCTGCCTCATCCAAACAAGTTGGAGAGTCACTACAGGAGCATTGTGATGGAGAGTTTCCTCGCTTCTCATGAGCACCCAAAACAGCGTTGAAGTCCCCAATCCACAACCACTTATCATGAATTGAATTAATAGCCAATCTTATAGTGTCGTACAAACCAACCTGAGATGGGGTGTGCACACTACCATAGACAAAGCCAAAATGGAAATTAAAACCACTAGTCGCAACATGCAAACCAACCACTTGATCCATTGTCAATTTCACCGTAGCATTCAAGTTATAAGAAACCGATTTTAAGACCCACATAGAAGGCATTACTTTATCATTCATAGCCAATAAATCAAAGCCAATACTTCTCCAAAAAGAAGTCTTAATTCTATCAAAAATAACCATAGGCTCCACCAAGCATAAGAACAAAGGTTTATGTTCGTGAACAATGTTTCAAACATAGGTCCTTGTATTCTTATTTTAGGGGCCTCAACAATTCCAATAAAGAATAATCATTTAGAATACCTCGGAGAAGGTGATCGTGAGCTTTGCGATTGTTGACATCCACTAGAGGTTAAAGAATCCAACTAAGCATGGCTACTCAAACTTTTGTTTTTACATCCTCTCAGCTTAACCGATTCCCAAGGTTGCTCCTCCTAATCTTGCATGTCCCCCCAACACTCATGTACAACCATATTTTTTGATGGCACTGAAGTCGAACTAAAGCGGGTCATATCCACAATCAAATCAATACCGATCAGATTATGAATTGAAAGATTATCCTCTCTTTTGCGTTTGGGAATCAACTCCAATTCTGCATTCGTAACACCAAGCCCTGCCTCATCGTCACTACCATCACCCTCGAATGAAATTATATCAAGATCAAAATCAACATGATTGTAAAATTATATCATTAGAAAAAGAAAAGCTTGAATTAGAAAGTAAGTCAAAACTTCTTGAAGTAGAAAAGCTTGAGTCTCAAAATAAAATATATTTTCTTGAAACTATGAATGATAAGTTATTAAGCAAAGTTTCTACTTTAGAGAAGAAAACTTATTTTCTAAATTCAACTCTTGTCAAGTTTACAAATGGTGAGAAAATGTTGAATAAACTGATTGGAGACTAAAGGGAATCAAATGACAAGACTGATATTGATTTTCATATTAGTTCTTTCTCTCAAAAAGAAGATAATTCCTTATTATCTTTTTCTCCTAACATCTCTTTCCCAAAATCCTCCTTCCATGAGAAATATTCAAATATGTGCCAGTCCTCTCAAACAAAAGGCAAAGAGAATTTTGACAAAAAAAATGAGTACAAACTTATCAAAGATGTGTTTCCCCAAAGCCAAGCCATCATGTCATAATTTTTTTCCTCCCAAAACCATGATATATCATATATCCTTTCAGAGGTCAACCATAAAACATGTTAAAACAATCAACCGAAGTCTTATTGTAGATTTTACTGCAATAAGAATTTTAGCAACAAAAATGTGCATACTTATTTCCCAAAAAAAAATTATTTCTCATATCCTCTTAAATTCAAATATGGTTATCATAATTCCAATCGAGAACATCACTCTTATTATCAAAAGAAAAATTATACTTATAAATCATATAAGAAGAAAATTACATGTTATTATAGTAATCCTATTGGACATGGAATTAGTAAATGTTATTTTAGAAAAGGGCTTTATACAGGTAATGTTAAGTGGGTTCCTAAAATTGAATTAAATGCCACTAACCAAAAAGGACCCATTATTGGTTGGGAACCTAAATCTGTATAATTTATTTTGCACGAATGTCAAAAGAATATCATGGAAGATTAGAGTGACTTATCAATGGATGTTCAAGATATAAAGTTCAGAATGGTGTTTCAGATGATTAATCTTATTTCTGAGAAAATAATTAATTAAGAGAATATTTTGTTGGAAGTCTTAGTTATGTAAATACATTTATCAAGATAAAATCTGTTGTATCTCAATATCTCTAACTCTACTCATTTAATTACTTGCAATTTATATTTACGCATTTACTTTATTATAATTAATTTAATTATGAGATTGAGTTAAAAATAGTTTTATAGTGATAAAAAGTTATTAAACTTTAGAGGATATTTTTAAAAGTACTATTCACCCCTTTAGTACAGTTCCTAGCCATTCGGAACCAACAAAAACCATTTTCAATATTGCCGAAGAAGATTATAGACATACCTTATTGAGTTCCAAACACTAGAGCTTCGGATCTAATCGTCGATCATCTCCTTTATTAGAAATATTTTCCTTAAAAGAGAATAGCAGTAGCTACCATTGGCAATAAGGTGCCAAGCAAGCTTAGCTAGCATTAAACTATTCACATCTATAAGGTTTGAGCTATCGACTTGATGTAGTGATTCCACGAAGCTGTGACAAGCTTTCTTTTATCATCAAATCCTTCCAAAATAAAATTCCTAGACCAAGACATTTAATCAAAGACTTAATGATGTAAAACAAAACTTTTAATGACATTCTACACAAGAAGAATCCGACTAGCCACAGAGAGAGCACTACCTATCCATCTTACAAACTTAGCCAATATTTAATGGAGAGTAGGACATAAATGAGCAGCCCTAGGAGTACCACAGGAAAGAGGAATACCTAAATACACAAAGGGAAGCCGGCCCCATTCAACCCTAGTTATGTTAGCTAGATGATCAGCTCTATTTTAAGTAACCAAGTCACTAAAGAAAATATCATATTTCATCCGGCTAACAAATTATCCTGAAATCATCCCATATAAACGTAAAATGTCCTCAATGTCCTCCATGTTTGTAATAGATGCTATACAAAAAAAAAAAGAATGTCGTCTGCATAAAGTGGATGAGAAGGGAAAGGAGTGTAGTGGTAATATCCCCCATTTGATAAGGTCGTGGTGATATCCCCCATTTTTTTGTCATGACCACCCTCCTTCAGCCAACATATACCATTTTTTTTCCTTGAAATTTCTTTTTACCTAAGGTGGAGGTCTAAGACATAGTGTGCCATCATCTCTTACAGCCCTAACTCATTGATAAACCCATTTGTAGAAAATAAGGACTGAAAATGAAGAAGTATTGACTATGCTGCTCGAATATTAATATTAAAATTTCTGAACATCTCTTTGTTCTAGTATGTATATTGAAAAGAAGAGTAGAGAATGATATGTGGCTAAATTTAATTCTCATTAGTTTAATTAATTAAGTACAACCAAACTCATTTTATAGTAATAAAAATAAACTGATACATATCCCACTAATTAATAAACTACCCACTACTTCATAATGAATCCAACAATTAAAACAAACTAGACTTAACTGATTTCACTAAAGTAGTGATCCTAAATTGCATACACTTTCATTGAATCATTCTCAACACTTCCCCTTGATTCAAAGTTACTTGCTCCTAGTTAAGAAGGATAGAACTGATGCTTAGCTTGCGGAAGCGACTTGGTAAATATATCAGCAGCCTACTCATATGTTCGACAAAACTTCAATTCAATCATGCCATCTGTAACCAGCTTGCGTATGAAGTGATGTTGCACAGCTATGTGCTTAGTTCTACCACGGAAGGCTGAGTTTTTTGCCATTGCAATTGCTGACTTGTTATCATAGTATATCACCGTAACTCCTTGTTCAAGTTGAAAATCTACTAGAAGTTTCTTGAGCCACAATGCTTGCTTCGTTGCTGTAGTAGCTGCTACATATTCGGCCTCTGATGATGATAAAGCCATTGTTTCTTGCTTCTTTGAGCTCCAAGTAACAGTTCTTGAACCAAACCGGAAAATATTGCTTGAGGTGCTCTTTCTATCATCCAAACATCCAACCCAATCATTGTTAGTGAAGCCAACTAATTTGAAGTCTGGTACTTTTGAATACCATATTCCAAATTTCAGAGTTCCGGTAACATAATGGAGTATTTTACAAGCTACACCAAGATGTTGCCTAGTAGGATTATGCATATATCTTGACAATAAGCAATGTCTGGTCTTGTGTGTGTAAGGTAGTTCAATCCACCAACGATGCTCCTATAAAATTTCCCATCGGCATGCTTAGTACCGTCATCACGTTGTAGCTTCTCATTGACATTCATGGGTGTTGTTGCTACATCACAATTACTCATATGAAATCTCTTCAACAAATCTGTGGCATACTTTTCTTGGCCAACAAAAATTCCATCCTCTCTTGGATTAACTTTAGGACCAAGAAAATAATTAAAAGACCCAAATCTGTCATTTCAAACTCATTCATCATGCTTGACTTGAACTCATCAACTAATAATTGAGATGAACCCATGTAGATCATATCATCTGCATAGAGACACACCACAATAAATCTCCATTACCTTGCTTCTTAAAGTAAAGATTTGGCTCATTTTGACTTCTTATGAATCCACTTGTGGAGAAGAAAGAATCAATTCTATCATACCATGCGCGTCGGGCTTGCTTCAACCCATAAAGAGCCCTCCTCAACTTGTAAACCTTCTCTTCTTAGCATGAGACAACGAAACCTTCAGGTTGAGATATACATCCTCTGTAAATCTCCATTGAGCAATGCTAATTTTACATCGAATTGGTACACAGGGAGTTGCATTTGAGCTGCTAAAGCAAGAAAGACTCATAATTTCGAATTGAGCCACCGGTGAAAAATTCCCATCGTAATCTACACCTTGCTCTTGTGCATATCCCTTGACCATAAGCTGAGCTTTATGCTTTTGAATGCTTCCATTTGAATTGTACTTTGTTCGGAACACCCACTTGAGACCGATTACATTCTTATCTTCAGGCTTCTCAACAAGCTGCCTAGTACCATTTCTCTCAATTGTTGTCATTTCTTCCTTGATTACTTCTTGCCAAATGCTTTATTTTTCTACCTCTTTAAAAGTGGTAGGATAGGAGACATAAAATGTGAAGTTACATGTCTGATAAATGCTTTGGAGTGAGAAGTAGTGCTTTGGAGGTGTCTCACTTGAAATACTTTATTGTGAACTTGGTATTGGAGTTGATGTACCACTAATGGAAGAGATGCGGCTACTATTTGGTGAAGAGGTATTGCTAGAATTTTGATTTGGGCTGCTTGGTGGTATAAAATTAGGTGATGATGAGCTGTTGCTACCATTCAGGTCTACTTGTATACCTTCTTGTTCTGCAAAATCAGGTTGTACTACTACTGGTTATTCATTAGCACTCCACATCCACCTTTCATCTTCATTAAATTTGACATCCCTGCTTACAATAACCTTGCCATTCATTGGGTTATATAGCTTATATGCTTTAGATTCATTGCTATAGCGAACAAATATGTATTTCTCTGATTTGCTATCAAGTTTGCTATGTAAGTTAGAAGGAATCAAAGCATATGCTACACAACCAAAGACTTTCAAATGTCTTACCCCTAGGCCTTTTACCTCTCCATGCTTCAAAAGGTGTGCGGTTCATGACTACTCTTGTAGGAGCTATGTTCAACAAGTACACATTAGTAGCTATAGCTTATCCCCAAAGCTCATTAGGAAATTCTTTAGCTTTCAACATGCTTCGGGCCATGTCCACCACAATTCTATGTTTCCTCTCCATAAGCCATTTTGTTGAGGTGTGTATGGTGCTGTAAGTTCCCTGCGTAAGCCATGTTCATCACAAAATCCATTGAATTCGTTAGACATAAATTCACCACCATGATCAGTGCTCAAAGCCTTTATACATCTGCCACTCTGAATCTCCACCAATGCTTTAAAATTCTTGAAATATTCAAAGGCCTCATATTTCAATTTCAAGAAATAAACCCAGCTCATGCGGCTATAATCATCAATCAAGAGCGGAAAGTATCGACTTCCACCAATTGACTCTTTGTTCATTGGTCCACACAAATCTACATGTACTAATTCAAGCAAATCTAAAGCTCTTACTGCCTTTTAGGAAGGAAATGGTTGCCTGCATTGTTTCCCATAAACACATCCCTCACAAAAAACATGTTCTCCTATTTTTGGTAGCCCATATACCATGTCATTTTGACTCAAAACTCTAAGACTCTGCACATTAAGATGTCCATAATGAAAAGGCCATAACTTAGTGTCATTATCCCCTTTAACAATAAGAGTTTACTCACATCATGCAATACATTAAGAGGGAACATTCTATTTGGTGTCATAGAAATTACAACAACATTTTTTTCTCTTTTCTTATCATAAATAGTACAAGAGTCATTTTCAAAGACAACTAAACATCCATTGCTTAGTAATTGGCCAACTCTTAATAGATTGTATGCTAAAGTAGGCACAAAATGCACATTATAAATGAGTTTAGTATCACCTTGTTCATTTTCGATGGCAATGGTACCTAATCCTTCAACTTTGACAGCTAAGTCGATTCGTACTTTACTCTTCAATGATTCTTCAAGATCTTTGAACAAGGACTTTGAGCAAGCCATATGGTTTGAGCAACCACTATCAACGAACCATACACCATCAATACCATTGGAAATCTGAGAGTGAGCCATGAATAATTTGGACTCTTCTTCCACCTTCTTTGCAAAATTTACCTTTTTATCATCATTTTTCTTGCTCCTATATTCAGCCTTCTTGTGCCCATATCTTTTATAGTAATAGCATTGAATTGAGCTCTTGTTTGAATGCCATTCATAAGAATGTCCTTTACCTCTGCCACCTCCACGACCTCGACTGTGAAAACCACCTCGGCCATGTCCACGACCACCTAAATCTTTAGTTTTCCCTCTGTAAGAGAAATCTCCCTTCACCTGAAATGCTTTTTCATCAGTCTTTCCACTAGGCTTTCTCACCCTAACTTCATGAGCTAACAAGGAACTCATTAATTCATCAAAAGTATAAGTAGACAAATCTTTTAACTCCTCAATAGCATGAACAAGATAGTCAAAAGTTTCATTCAAACTTCTCAACACTTTACCCACTACCTGTTCATTACCAATACTTTCACCATAAGACCTCATTTGGCTAACAATTTCAGTCACCCTAGCTAAATAGTTCTGCACGGTCTCCTTCTCTCCCATAACTAATTCAACAAAATTATAATGAAGTGTTTGTAGTAATACCTTAATTACTTTCTGATCACCCAAATATTCTTGCTTGAGTGTTTCCCATAATTCATGGGGCTGAATTTGCTATTGTAATTCTCGAGAAAATATCATCATCTAAAGCTGACTAAGTGAAGAACAATGCCTTTGCATCATTCTTGCAGTTCTCCCTCAATTGTTGATTAGGTACAGGTGGTGTCGGGTTTGGTTCATTGTAATTGTGTTCCACCAAATCCCACAACTCTTAGGATTTGAACATAGTCTTCATTTTAAGACTCCATAAATGATATTTCTCACCTTTGAAAAATGGAATTAATGGTTGAGAGGAAGATTGGGTACCATTACTTGCAATTTTAATCACTCAATTTTGGTGGATTTGTGTTTGGGTTCTCTCAGCCTCACTAGTATTGGGAGGCTAGTGTGGCTTTTTTTTTGTTTTTTAAGAATTGAACCTGGTATGCTCTGATACCAATATATAAATTGAAAAGAAGAGTAGAGAATGATATGTGGCTAAACTTGATTCTCATTAGCTTAATTAATTAAGTAAAACCAAACTCATTTTATAGTAATAAAAATAAACTGATACATATCTCACTAATTAATAAACTACCCACTACTTCATAATGAATCCAATATTTAAAACAAACTAGACTTAACTGATTCCACTAAAGTAGTGATCCTAAATTGCAGACACTTTCATTGAATCATTCTTAATAGTCATGAAGTGCCTTCTGCAAAGTTTTCAGCTTTATCATCAATAATTGGGATGGTAATAAAGCATGATAAAAAGCCTCCCAATGCTCCACAAATCAAGCCTCGCATACTCGAGTTTGTAAGCTACATGGCTTCAAAAATGGAACCACAAAATCCTTGTAATAGACTACTTAGCAATAAAAACAATCAGGTGATGGTCCGAAAAGTGCCTAGCAATAACTGAATAGTGATAGAAAACAACTCTCAATGCAATTAATTCATGAACCATAGCCTTATACACCCTCTACTCAATCCTTTCTAAACCCAATCTAGCATTGTACCAAGTATATAGGTGACCTATAGTGGGAACGTCTATCAATTCCCCTTCATCAAGTCATTCTCTAAAATCCTAGCAAGATCACCATCTTCTCGTGCATGTCAAGAAAAACATTGAAATCACTCATCCAAACCCAATTATGTGGGGGGTTAGCCTGCCTTATTGAATTGTACGAACCTCATCGGCCATTGATAGTTATACTACTATACCCAAAACAAAAATCCAAATAACTTCCCTAGTACATAGAGCAAGCAAAATTAACATGATCATTGATAAAATTCAAACTCATCGCAGCATTAGATCGAGTTGATTTAAGAAGCCATAAAGTTGGCATCGGTTTGTCATTAAACACCACTACCACCAGTTCATAATTCAACTTCCTCCAAAACGAGGAATTAATTAAATTGAACTTAAATTTATGTTCTGTAATACACAAAATTAAAGGTTTGAGTTCAGAGACTAAAGAGAAAACATACTGTTGGATATCATTATTATGAAACCCCGTGTTAACTCCAAAAATATTGGAGTTATTAAGAGGATCTTCTAGGATTATGCCTTTGAGGGAATGATATAGAATGATCTAAATTTCCTTTACTATGTTTCCCATGAACTTGTTCCCATTTGGATTATTCCTCCTCCTCAACAAGGTTTGCCCATGATTTGCCACCACTTGTGATGGCTGGCTATGTAGAACCCTCGCTTTTACCAGATTGACCATTATACATATCAACTTCCAAATTAATCCCTTCTTGATTAGAAAAGAAATCCCCCTATTGTGATAAGTAGTTTATGTGTCCAAATCACTCCCCTCCTTGTTGGAGATGTTGGGGTTATCCCATAACGAAAATAATAAAGGAATATGAGTGATATATAAGTGGAGTAGATTGAGCCTTAACAAAATTTAATTGGTGTTTGTTAAATGGGCTCTACCCACTTGTATGCTCACTCAAGCTATTGAGTCCAACACTCTCCTGGTCCATGGATTCTCTACATGGTATTAGATCAAGAGAAAGGCCTGACATCTAAAAGATCTTAGGTTCATGAGATCTGTATAATGGTCACTAAGAGGTTCTTCTAGGATTATGTCTTTGAGAGAACGATTGTTGGAGATGTTGGGGTTATCCCACATCGAAAATAATAAAGGAATATGAGTGATATATAAGTGGAGTAGATTGGGCCTTAACACAAACCAATTGGGTTTTGTTAAATGGGCTCTACCCACTTGTATGCTCACTCAAGCTATTGAGCCCAACACTCTCCTGGTCCACGAATTCTCTACATTGTATTAGAGCAAGAGAAAGGCCTAACAGCTAGAAGATCTCAGGTTCAAGTTTGAAGTCCTAGTGGAATTGGGCAAGCGGAGAGACTAGACCCATTGTTAGCCTTAAGCCTCGAAGAGATAGGCCAAGGAATGTTTGGCAAGTGGTAACTAGTTCAGGCTCAGTTGCACTTGAGGGGGAGTGTTAGAGATGTTGGAGTTATCCCACATCAGATATAATAAAAGAATATCAGTGATATATAAGTGGAGTAGATTGGGCCTTAACACAAGCTAAATGGTTTTGTTTCATATGGGCTCAACCCCACTTGTATTCTCACGCAAGCTATCGAGCCCAACACTCTTCCAACCCACAAATTATCTACATTTTTTAGATTCACTTCTTCTAGAATTTGTTAAGTAACCTAAATTAAAAATATATTATTTAAAAGATTATTTTTTGCATCATTTTCTTTTAAAATTAAATGAATGTATAAGATTTGCTCAAATAATTTTTAATTTTGATTTTCCTTTAAATAATCCATATCATTAGTTTGTTTAGAAATGTCAAATGGTGAAGAAGGTGACTACTTTTGATCAGTTTGGCTTTTTAAAAATGTTATTTCTTGATTTTAACTCTCCAATCAAAAGCTGATATGTAGCTTTAGGGAGCAAAGTGGTGCACATTTTGAAAGTTGATGTAGCTCATGAGTCTCTTTGAAAGTTCAGAGGGGCAATGTGTTTTTGTGTTCAACTTGGAGCACCTCTCTATGCATTAAGCCTTCAATTTTTTATATAGAAAGTTCATTCTTTATATAACAAAACACAACATAGTAATTACATAATCTAGTAAATGAAAGTCACTAATTATTTAATAAACTGAATTTAATTAGTTACGATTAACTCTTATTTATAAAACAGATAAAAAATTTAGTAAATTTATTATGAAAATCACATTTAGTCTTGTAAAGTTAAGACCCTGCTATCTTAACAATGATCTAGTTAACCAATAACCAAAGCTCCGTCCTCCAACATATTCTTCGCCATGGATCTTCACTACCACCCATCTGAAGCACCCAAAACCACCTCATTCACCCCATTATCTTCTGATTTTCAAGCTCCTAAACAAGTAACAGTCTAATAGCCATTCTCTTACCCATCAATCCTTAGTTCCTGAAAGGACCATAGATTTTGAAGGCTTTTCATTAACTCGGAATGTGCATTCTCTATAACGAGTTTTCATTAGTTTTGATATTCTTAACAATAGAGATTGATTGTTGACATATGAGAGAAAGAAAACTATTGAATTCAATTAGAGAGAAGCTTGTTCAAACTATTATTAAATCAAGAGAAAAGAATTAAATTCAGAGGAGCTATAAAGACTTTTACATTTATACCTAGTCAAATTGTCTAACTAAAAGTACAAAATGTTAAAAGCCCCCTAACTAACCACAACGGCTACATAGCCCTTTACATATATACCCCTGAATAGTTTACATATTCATCCTACTACATATAAATCTAATATCCCCCCACAATCTGAACATGGTATCAGATTGTAATAAAATTTAGCCTGGAAACCTGTCTATTTAAATCTGGACTATTTAGGGCTTTTGTAAAGACATCTGCAATTTGATTACTCGAAGAAACTAACATTAAATGTATAATTCCTGACTATACTTTTCCCCTTACAAAATGATAGTCTATGTCAAGATGTTTTTTTCTTTCGTGGAATACTGAATTTTTTGCAATATGGATTGTAGAGGTGTTATCATAGAACAGCAAAGCAGGTTCTCTCTGTTGGACTTGAAAATCTCTTAACAAATATAAAAACCATAGAACTTCTGTAGTGGCTGATATCATGGCTCTATACTCAGCTTCACAAGAATTCCTTGAAATGGTATTTTGTTTATTTGATTTCCATGAAACCAAAGAATTTCCCAAGAAAACACAATAACCTGTCACAGATTTCCTTGTCTCCAAGAAATTTTCCCAATCTAAATTACTAAACACCTTTAACTTCATATCACAATCATTAGAATAAAAAACCCCTTGAGTCTGTTTACCTTTTAAATACCTTAAGATTCTATGTGTAGCTACAAGGTGTGATTCATATGGCTTATCCAAAAACTGAGATAATTGTTGGACTAGATAACTTATGTCTGGCCTAGTATTAGATAGATATAAAAGTTTACCTATCAGTTTCCTGTAGTCTTTATTATCCTATAAAGGTTTAGTTTCATATAATCTGTCTTTTATGTAGAAATAGGTGTACTAGTAGGCTTACATTCCAAGAAACCATATTCTGTCAATAACTCTAAATCATATTTCCTTTGATTAACAAAAAATCTCTTTGTTATTTCTAGCAACTTCAAGACCTAGAATATATTTTAGTTTTCCTAGATCTTTCATATTAAAGACTATGTTCAAATATTCCTTAACTTCTTTAATAACTATTTCATTATCAATAGCCAATATAATATCATCAACATGGATAATGAGAGCAATAAAGTTACCTCCTGCTCCTCTTGTAAATAAAGAAGAATCTACGATTGACTGCTTGAATCCCTTTTTTACTAAAGAATCTGTTAAGGCCATATTCCACTACCTGCTAGCCTGTTTTAATCTATACAAAGATTTCTCCAATTTTCAAATAGATTTAGGAATATCATATTGAACACCTTGTGGCAGTTCCATATATATTTCCTCATCTAAGGAACCATGTAAAAATGCATTATTAATATCAAGTTGTTCTAAGACCAATTTTTCTTAGCAACTAAAGTAATTAATATCCTAATTGTGCTTATTTTAGCAACTGGTGAGAAAGTCTCCAAATAGTCTATCCCATTTTGCTGTGTATACTCTTTTACTACCAACCTAGCTTTGTATCTTTCTATTAAACAATCAGGTTTTCTCTTAATTTTAAAAACCCATTTGCATCTTATTGGAGTTTTCCCTTCTAGCATAGACATCATCTTCCATGTCTTTTTATTCTCCAGAGCCTCTAACTCATTTTTCATAGATTGTTGCCAATTTTTATCCATAGCAGCTATACTATATGCTTTTGGTTCTATTTATGTGCTTATTGATAATGTAAAAGCCTTATGACCATTAACAGATTTCCATAATTTAGTGTTCTAGATAAAGGATAAAACTTTGTTTCTTCTAAGTTTCCTAAACAACCATTATTAATTAAAGAACAATTATAATCTTTCAAGTAATATAGTTGCCTATGTTGTCTTTTTTGTTTTCTATTGCTCTTAATATTTTCCTGCAAAATCTATGCATACTCCTTTTCTTCATTGTAAACTTTTTCATCTTTTACATTCCTAGAAACTAAAACCTTTTTGTCCTTGATATTGTATATTCTATACCCTTTTATACCACTTTAAAAACCCAGAAAAATCCCCTTTTCAACTCTATCATCAAATTTATTTCTATCTCTAGACAATGTACTTACATATACTAAACATTGAAAAGGTTTAAGTAAACTTTAATCTACTTCTTTGTCGTATAACTTCTCATATAGAGTCAAATTTTCTAAAAGATGAGTGGGAATTCTATTGATTAATTGAACATCATGTGAAATAAAGTAATTCTAAAAATTAACAGACAAACCACTTTGCAGTTTAAGATTCCTTGCAACATTTAGAATATGTTGATGCTATCTTTCTACTAATCCATTTTGTTGAGGGGTCTCAACATAGGATTTTTGATGCAAAATACCATATTTTGCATAAAAAGAAAATAGATTAAATTTAGGGCCATTATCGGTCCTTATCACTTTTATACTTTTATCAAATTGATTCTTAATCATATTATAGAAATTTTGAATCAATTCTGCAACTTCACTTTTTGTTTTCATGGTAATAGCGCAAGTAAATCTAGTAAAATCATCAATAATAGTCACCATTCATAGTAGTATAAGTTGGTCCCCATATCTCAATATGTACTAAGTCAAAAGAAGAATTTGAACTAGAAGTAGAAATACGAAAAAATAACTTCTTTTGCTTTGATTTAGCACAAATAGCATTGACAAAATCAGTAGCTATACAAATCTTAGGATTCTTCTTTTGTAAAATAGTTAATCTACCTTGAGAAAAATGTCCTAATCTAAAATGCCACAATTCATCTTGATTACATTTCTTTGTAAAACTGTAATTTGCAAAAATAGAAAAACTTATATTTTAACAGATAGAGACCATTTAACATTCTAGCTGAACCAATCTTCCTCTTTGTCATAATATCCTGAATCAAGCTGCACTCTTATGAAAAACAAGTTCACAATTCAAGTTTTTTTTATCAACTTTTTAACTAGAAGCAAATTATACTGAAAAGTAGGGATAAATAAATTCATGAAGAACTAAACCATCACACAAACAAACAGTCCCTATATGAGTTACCGTTAATCTAATTTCATTTGGTAAAACCACTTGCCAATAATCAATAGATTTAACATCAACAAATAAAGACATAGAATTGGCTATGTTTCAACTAGATCTTATATCTAACACCCAAGTATCTCAAGATAGAAAAATACTTGTTTCAGCAAGGTGATTTGTTTGGCAAACCTTTTCAAATCTTGTTGTTGTAGCATGACTAGTTATGCCTGCATTGCCTTGCATGTTGCTCTATGCTTGTGACTGTACCAAAAGGGCTAGTTGTGCTACTTGTTCCTGTGAAAAAACATGAGCAGGAATAGAACTTGGAACATTACTACTAAAGTTAGAACTATTAACCAAACTGTTACTACTACTGCCTGCTTCAAAATTATTGTTGAAGGAAATATCAAAACCAGTACAACAGTTACCAATAACATCAAAATCCCCTTCACAATCATTGTAACAACCCTATTCCATTGTATCTTGATCAGAATCTTCTAAATTTTCAAGACCAGCCACAGCATTGACTCTACTAAATCTTGATTTAAAATTTGGTGGATAGCCATTTTTCTTCCAACAATTAACTACCAAATGACATCCCTTACAAAAAGAACAAGTAACATTCTTATTGTTTTGAAAATTTTATCTTCTAAAACCACTACCAAAATTTCCATTATTATTATTATTATTATTATTATTATTATTATTATTATTATTATTATTATTATTCTTCTTCTTCTTCTTCTTCTTACTATTGTTATTTCCAACAAACCCTCCATTTCCAAAATTATTTGAACCATTATTCCACTTTCCTACTTGTCCATTTTGAAAGAACCTATTTCCTTGTTCATATCTATTGACCCCTGTATTTTGTGCCCCAAATTTTTCTTTTCTAACAAAAGAAGTAATTTCTTGATTAGAATCCCTATCTGAAGTTACAAATTCCCTTTCAAACTGTAAAACCATGGGAAAAACTTTGTTCAGTAAGGGTAAGGGCTCTATAGACATAATATGAGATTTAACACTAGATAAAGAATGTTTCAAACCCCTTAGAAAACAAATTACTAAACTCTCTTCTCGTTTCTTTCACATGATTTCAGTCAAATTGCACATACATCCTTCGTAAATACAGACAGGTAAGGGAGAAAGACTCACCAATTCATTCCACAAAACTTGTAAAGAGGCAAAGTAATCAGTTACTGACCTGTTTCCCTGAGAAATGACATCAATCTTTGATTGCAAATCTAAAATTCTATAAACATCGGACTAAGCAAATCATTCTTTAAGATTCCTACACAAATCTTCTGCTTCTTCAAAACTAACTACAGATTGAGCTATAGCAGGGGAAAACGACCTCAAGATCCAAGAAAGGACCATTTTATTACATCTTCTCCAAGCTGAAAAAGTCGAATAAACTGGACTAGGCATGTGAATTGTTCCATCTATAAATTCCATTTTACTTTCCGACATAAGTGTCAAACTCATATTTCTTGCCTAGTTATAATAGTTTGTATGGTCAAGAAGAGGTGTAACCAATACCAAGGAAGGGTTTTCACCCGAATGCAGGTAAAGAGGATTATTCTTGTCTATACGAGTTTGATTCCTTGCTGCCATTATAGTTTTTCTCCAGAATTGAAAAGAAAAAGAAGAAGAAGAAAAATAGAGAAATCGACAACACAAATGACTTTAAGAGAGAAAGATAACTAAAAATAGAGAACAAAAACCAATCAGAAGGAAAAGAAAACAAGATCAAAAATCAAAATTGGAAGCGCTCTGATACCATCTTAACAATAGAGATCGATTATTAACAAAAGAGTGAAAGAAAACTATTGAATTCCATTAGAGAGAAGCTTGTACAAATTGTTATTGAATCAAGAGAAAAAGAATTGAATTCAAAAGAGCTGTAAAGACTGTTACATTTATACCTAGTTTAATTGTTTAACTAAAAGTACAAAATGCTAAAAGCCCCCTAACTAACCACAATGGCTACATAGCCCTTTACACATATACCCCTGAATAATTTAAATTTGCTTCATACTACATATAAATCTAATAGATATTGTTGGTACATTAACCATATCTTGGAAAAGAAATTTCCTAGATAATTTTGCTTTGGTAACCTTTGACCGCATCAAGAATTGAGCACAACTTGGGTTAGTAAGAAGATTAATGTGATTGAAATTGGTACAAGGAAGCTAAAGGTTTTTATAGCTTCATTCCACGTCAAAGTTCAACCAACTCCTAGCCTAACAACAAGCCACTATCCGAAAGCCCCTAAAAAGAAGTTCATACATCCAAAAGAGATTTGAGATCATATAAAAATGTCACAAGTTCGAACACAATCAGACAACCCCTTCATCTGGTTGAAAAGCTCCACTATGAAAAGCCCATGAACAATTTGACTTGGTCCCACTCAACTTGTCTTGCTATTGTTTGGAATTTTGAATCAATTCCTGTATTTGAACATTCTACGAAGGAGAGAGGTTTTGTCACCAAATTTGTTGCTCCATTAGGAGGACAACCTGCAATTATTGGATTCTTCTCAAACGATGCACTCTCTAGTTTCATGGACCATGATTGGTCTGTGCTTAATGATTTCCTTTCTGAGGTAAATTCTCCTGATCATAATTTTGTGTCAAATAAAAGCCTTATATGGATGGTCTTTAGAGGTATTCCATCTACATTCCTTGCGGAAAACATGATCAAATTCCTAGTTTATCGCTTTGGTTCTCTACATTCCCTTGATTTCAACTTCGATTCGATTCTATTAGATGTCTTGTCTTAGTCCCTAACAATTGTCAGGGTTGTTCTTTTAATGTCCAAATTATAAAATGTATCTTTCAAGGTTTTAACCTCGGTTCGTAGCAGTTGTAATTTTTCCATCTATGATTCAACTCAATCAGTTACAGACTCTCACTCCTTTGGACATCACTACTATTCCTATTGGCTCCTCACCTATTCATCTCCATTGTGATCATTCACATTCGCATAAAGGAAATACATCTCTCGCAATCTGATTATGCTCTTTGAAATCCCCAATCTCTACTAATAGTAATGAACCACAATCATCGCCATATCCAATTTCTATTCCAGCCCCGACCACCTGTTCCAAGAAGAGAACTATATTGCCAGAAGGCTCTCTCGAGCCTTACATTTCTTTTCTCTAGATGAAACCAAGAGAGAGTCTTGGGTTCACTTACTGATAAATCATTTTGGGGGTCACAATGAGTTTGACTTCTTCATGATTCCATCTTTGGGAGCTTCTCTTCTCTTACAATTATAAGCTTCTTAACTACTCTCTGATATCTTCAAACAACAGATGGTTATTAATCAAATTTGCAACTGATATCATTAATAACAATGTTCTTATCATTTATGCTCCAAATGGCGGCTCAAATAGAGCGCTATTATGGTCTCCACTATAGGTTCTTATCTCCAACCTTCTGGTTGTCATTGTCAACGAGATTCATACTGCAAAGGAACTTTTTAATGGGTGGCTTTCAAAATTTTGTCAACACTGCTGAGCTTTTGGAATTACCTCTCTCTCCGGAAGAAGCTACACTTAGCACAATTCCTTGTCTTTCACTAGAATTGACAAGGCCGTCATCTATAGTTTTGTGCCGAGTCTTGGGCTTTCCAATTCAACTCAACAACTGATACTTTCCTCTCAGATCACTTCCCCATCATTTTCAAATCTAAAGTAAACTACAACTTGACCCCAAAACTCTTTTATCTCTCAACGCATGGTGTGACGTATCATCCTTTTCTACATTTATAGAAAATTGATGGAATTCCTTTTCCCTGACAAGCGATGTGAATTCTCTTCAAGAAAAAATAATTCATCTTCGGAGAATGGGAACAAAATAGTGTTTTGTAATGCAAAGGTGGAGATTGACAATTTGGAGCAATGGGTTTTATCCTCGACCTCCCTTGACACCTCTAGGCCCTTACCTCTTGATTAGCTCCCCGATTGTCCTTGGCCGATAAAAGGAAACATTTGGAATTTATTGGGCTCCAAAATTCAAGAGTTCAGTTCTTTCATCAAATTGCATCGACTCATTTTCACAATAATAAAATGACAAAAGTGGTTCAAGATGAAGTCTCCATTATTGATCCCATCCAGATTAAAAATGCTATTTTCATTATTTCAGGAAGGTTTTTAAGGTTGATCCGGTAATCCCATATGACTCATTTGTTGGTGTGCCCTAGTTCATAGGCATTGATTCTTAATAATTTATGATAACTTGTATTACATTTGTTGTGTCATATTAATAAATGCAATGAACCTATTGCATTTATATCTTGTGCTATAATATGAATAGGGTATCCGTTGATTATAAATCATAAAAATGTCCCAAATCTGTTCGGTCATGGGAATGATTAGAACTAAAGATTTGTATGTTAGATGATTTATAGTAATGGATTTACTATGTCGCTTGTTAAGCAGATCATGAACATGGGCACATGTCATGGACATGGGCTAGACTGATCCATGCTAAGTAGGTCTTGATTATCAAACGTACTAGTAACCTGGAATTGGGTAATCTGTTGTATACACTTAACGGGTCCTTAATTATTGGATTATAAGCATGGGTATGCTCAGTTTATTTCATAAACATGTTATTAGTAATGTCGTAGTTTAAGGATTATCATTTCAGTTTGAGAAATTGAAAGACATCGCGCCGGCGCTAATGAACCATAATAAAGGGTGATAATTATCATGCCTTGTTCATCAGTTAGATGTCGAGAGCAAAGGATTTTGCAAGATAACTACTAGGTTCAGTATCTAGATTAGACAGCTGTATTCTGCCCCAATTGGGGGTTGTAATGGTTTGCTAGAATCTGCTTACAATCTACGGGTAAAGCCCATTTCCAACATATGGATAGACCAAAAGGATCGTACACTTAGAATCACCGATTCGGGATTTATTATACATATAATGTTACAAGATGCGATAAAGAATTGATTATTAATTAATTGACATGTCAAGTCAATGTAATTGAATAATTATTATAACTCCAATGAATTAATTTACTTAATGGTATAATATAATATAATTTATATTATTCATTGAAGTTAAATTAAGTTGATTAAATGTATTTACATATGGTATTTGTTTAATTAACAATTAAATAAATTCATATGTGGAATAATTTAACTGAATAAATTTATTCAATAAAGTTTGCATACTAAAATAATTGGTTAACTACTTTAGTTAATTAAATTAATTTGTAGTATGACATTCAATTTGATTAAATTGTATTATTTTCAATTTATCTATGGGTTAAATTATGAATTATAAATAATGTCAATTAGAAATTATTTAAGGAATTAAACTTGGTGGTTTAATTATTAAATTAAGTTTCTATTTGACCAAATTTATAATTAAATTAAACCTAATTCTAATTAACTAATTAGAATTAAATAGAATAAAATATAAAACAAAATAAAAACCCTAATTCTAATATAAAGGGAACGTATATAGCCTCCAAAACTGAGTAGCAGCTACATTCACGTTTAATGTTAGGTTAAAGAATTGAGGTTCTTGGAGTTTTTCTTTGTCTTTTTCTTCATCTTCTTCGGCTAGCACCGGTTCTGATTCGAGAGGGGTTCGTGCACGTGATCTTGGAGGGCTTTCGTTTTAAAAGCCTCGTCTACATTAATTCCTTTCAGAAACATTCGCTGTGAGTTTTATATTCTTTAATCTCACGGATTTAAAATTTCATTATATGGTATTCGATAAAAGATCCTCATGGATTTGAGAAATTCAATCAGTTTCCGCCTGTGATTGAAATTCAATGACAAATCCCTTCATCATCCAGCCTGTGGTTTTCTCAGTTGATTGAATCTGATAATGCAACACTGATTGCCCCATTTACTAAATCTGAAATTTGGGGAGCCCTTTATTATTGCTGTGTCAATAAAGCTCTTGGTCCTGATGGGTTTATTTTTTTTCTTCTATAGAAAATCTTGGAAATTTCTAAAAACTGACTTCATGCAAGTCTTCTAGTCTTTCTACGGGGATGGAAATTTTCCTACGTCTTTCAAAACTTGTTTTCACGGTGCTGGTTCTTAAAGTTCAGACTCCTTTTAGTTGGAAAACTTCAGACTTATTTCCTTAATCCATGGAATTTATAATATTCTTACGAAGATATTTTCTATAATATTATGAAATGTGCTTCCCTTTTTATTTCTAACTGTCAATTCGGTTTTGTTAAGGAGAGAAACATCCATGACTGCTTCTTCTTCACCTCAAATATTGTTTCTAAGGTTCACCTTCAAAGAAACCTACTTTCATCCTCATACTCGATTTTCACAAAGCCACTTATCACATCTCATAAGATTTGCTTCGTAAAGCTATGTTCCAATGGGATTTTCTGAAACTTGGTTATCTTGGATGAATTGTTAGAGATTTTCTACTTCAACATTGATTCTTTTGAACTCTTCTCCTACTTAAAACATTTATCTATGTAAAGGGGTTAAATAAGGAGATCCATTATCTATTAGACATTATTGATGTCCTAGAATTAATTAGGGCAATTCATCTTTACTAGAGGTTCAATTTATTGTTATTAATAAAAATACATCTTTGTTTTATATCAATGATTATGGTTTATGTTTTATCGCTGGTTTTATATATATGAATGTATATAAATGGTCATTGATATATGTACAAAGTGTGTGACTCTTCTATAGCGTGAGAGTGCAAGGACATAGTGGGAGCTATATAGTATGAGAATTGCTCACATGTGTAATAATGGTAAGTCAGAATATCCCTAGTCATAGTTTCAATATAAGTGGACATCAATGAAGCAGACATACTAGATTGTGTAGGGTTACTCCTTGGATTTGATCCAAGCAACTGATTTCACGAGCTAAAGATGGTACCTTGAGTTGACATATGGATGTATTCAGAGTGATATATTAATTGGAGACCACTATATTACAGACACTTAGAAAAAACTATATACATGTGTTGGTATCATGTCTTATTGTAGTGGCAATATAAATATCCCTAGACTTGAGATACTAGTTACCTTGTGTAGCACTATGCTTTGGATCATACCTAAGCATTTTTTACTGCTATGATGATACGGGTGATTTCAGGAATAGTAATGATTGTTTGTCGATAAGGTAAGTAGTCAAGATGGAATTCATCACCCCTGATATAGTGATATAAGGCCTCTTGTTGAAGATACATGCTCTTAAACCTCTTACTAAAGTATGTGATTTATATAACAAGTTTATAGTCAAACACATTATAAGGTGAGTGGTGGTGTTTGTGAACAAGTCTAACTTCGGGATAGTTGCAGCTATTAAATGAGCTGACACTTTTTCAAGCTCACACTACAAGAAAAAACGGGTTTTGCAATGGAATCTGCAATGGAATTTTCATTGCAAAACACCTTTTGCAACGGAATTGCAACGGTAGTCATTCCATTGCAATATGCGTCCTTGCAGATTGATCTGCAAGCGTTTCTATTTCCGTTGCAAATTTGCGTCGAAAATAAATTCCTAGTAATTTTCATTGAAGATCTGCAAGTACCAATCCATTGCAATTTCGCAAGTAAATAATCACTTGCGAATTATGTTGCAAATTCGCAAGTGAAAAATCAGTTGCAAAATCCTCTTACAAATTTGCAAGAGTATTATCCCTTGCAATTTCCTTTGCAAATTTATTAATGCAAATTCCTACACTAAAATTACTATTTGGATTGAAGGGAGCTACACAACAACAACAACATCAACAACAACAACTACAACAATAATAATATTAGTAGTAGTAGTAGTACTAGTACTAGTGTAATTATATACACACATAGAAACAAATGACACATTAATAATAGTCAAACACAGTTTGAAACTTAAGAATGCAGAGTACAAATGATTTATAATAAGAAATTGTGATAAAGGGAAATCCTACAATACTTTCAAGTTTAGAATTTGTAACAGTGTAGATGGAACTAACCCAATTAAGTATTATTATAAATATTTTTGAAATCATGCCATTAGAGATCATCACTACAATCAAGGTTCTATAAAGAGCATGCAAACAAATATCAGATTACAGGTCCACATGATGACTTGTCCCAAATCCAATCAGAAACTTGACCACATAATCTATTTAACCTTGGACTGCTAGTTCAAGAGTGTACATGAAGAACTAGTTTCAGACT
>CATIWQ010060558.1:0-27048 GCA_949673415.1 Euphorbia schlechtendalii | reverse complement strand
AAGATTAATAAAATTTCAGATTTCCTTGCGAAATTTCAGCTTCTTTGAGTGCGAGTGATTGTGATCTTGTTCTTGAAGTCTTATTTTGATTGTGATCAATTGTTGTGGCTAGACAATTGAGAATCGACCCCATAACAGGTTCTTTCATCCAATTCGAAAGGTTGTGTTAACTATATGTTAGCTTGATAGTTCGTTTTATTTGCTAGGATTGGTTGTGCTATTGCTACCCTTTTATTTAATACTCTGATTTTGAATCTATTTTTTCTATATTCTTTGTTTTTCATAAACCTCAATTCACGGTCAGGAAATTCATTGAGTTCGGCGTAGCCGGATTCACATCACCCTGACTGCTGAGTTGGCTAATGTATGAGAACTCAGTTTCCAAGAAATCATAATTCATCGTAGTATGTATGCAATGAGATTTTGGATTATAGCACCGGTACCCCTTTTGGTTAATGCCGTAGTCGATAAATACGCACTTTTTGGCATATGGATCAAATTTCGTTCTTTCATGTTTCGGAATATAAACAGGTGTTTGGAGATCAAGGATTTTGGTTGGAAGACTATTTAGGAGGTAGACAGATGTGGCAAGGGCTTCGGGCCAAAAGGCTTTTGGTACTTGAGACTCAACAATGAGTGCTCGTGTCATTTCGAGAAGGATACGATTTTTTCTTTCGAAAACACTATTTTGTTCGGGTGAGTGGGGATAAGTGGTTTGGTGGATTAACCCTTTTTGATTAAGGAAGGATTTCATATGTGAGTTGACAAATTCTCCCCCATTGTCTGATCTTAGGGTTTGAATGGTTCTTTGGAATTGGGTTTGGATCATGGTGTAAAATTGAATGAATTTTCCTGTAACTTTGGATTTATTTTTTAAAAAATATACCCATGTCATTCGAGTGCAATCATCAATAAATAAGAGAAAATAACTAAAATTTTGACCTCCAATAATAGGTGATGGTCCCCATACGTCAGAATGGACTAGCATAAAGGGGGTCGCAACTCGTGTATTATTAGGTTTAAAACTTTGAAGATGACTCTTGGCCAGGACACAAGTCTCACACTGCAAAGCGTTTTTATTCGTGAAAAATTTTGGAAATATAATCTGCAAATAGCCCGTTGACGGATGTCCCAATCATCGGTGCCATTACCAAGCTTCTCTAGCCGCAGATCCATGTGCAAGCATAACAGTACCATGTTGAGTTACTTCATCCACATAATACAGTCCTTGGTGCTCAGTGCCACGCCCGATAATCATTCCTGTCCTGATGTCCTGCAGTATACAGAAAGTTAGATTCATAAGTATTATACAGTTGAGTTCTTTTGTAACATGGCTAATAGATAGTAATTTATGTGATAAAGCTGGAACAAATAGACAATTTGATAATTTTAGCGTGGGTGATATTTCAATGGTTCCCGCTCCTTCAACATTAATTACATATCCATTGGCGGCCTTTACGGATTTCTTCAAAGGTTGTAATCGGGTTTTAAGGTCGTTTGGGTCAAAATTCATTGTGTCGGTTGCTCCACAGTAAAAAATCCATGATGTTGATTTAGTATTATTGACCAAGTTTGCATGGGCTTGAGGGTTCGTTGGATTATTTGGGTTCAAATTTAGTGGACTTGTAGGTGGGCTTTTAAAGGTTAAACAATTGACAGTGGGCTTAATTTGGAAATTAGATTTTGGGTTTGTGGACTCAGTGGGCTCGGCAATATAAGGGTTTAAATTAGGTGGGATTGGCGGTTTAGCACATGTGGGCTTTAAAGAATTAAAAATTGGTTTTAATGGGCTCAATAACACGTGTTTATAAGAATTGAGGGTTGGAGGGTTTGAGATATAATCCTCAACCCCTTTACCTGTTACTGCCATCTCCTCTTTCTCAACCCTAGCTACCGCTACATGTACTTCTCCCTCAAAAACATTGCTGACGCTGCTAGTAGCTCCTCCGGAGTTGCTCACGGCAGTGTTGGTTTTGCTGGAATTCTTCTTGTGGCTATTATTCTACATTTCGGGATATCCATGGATTTCAAAACACGTTTCTTTCATGTGTTTTGTTCCTCCACAGTGGCTGCATTTTAGTTTTGATTTATCCACCTTAAAGCCCTTCTTGCTTACGATTTTCTGTTGCCCTTGGGTTGCTAAACCAATCGCCTCGTTTCCAGTCACTATCATTCCTCCTCCTATTCCCTGTTGTTGGAAATTTTTAGTGACTCCTATGATGTTTAATCTTGCGGCTTCTTTGCGAACGGTAGCATATGCAAGCTCTGGTGAGGGTAAACGTTCCTGCCTCAAGATCTCCCTTTTAATTTAATTCTAATCTGAGTCAATTCCATTTAGGAATTAGAATAGCTTCTGCTCTTGTCTAATTTGATTGTAGGATGCGATATCTGTTTCTGAAACCATGGGGTTTGGTTCTCGCCTGTCGATTTCCCCCCATATGCCTTGTAAGTTGATCCAGAAATCTTCTAATGTTGCTCCATTTTGTTTCATGCTGTTGATTTTGGTGTGGAGGTTGAAATTCTCCAGTTTATCTTTCCCGGCATTATAAGTGGTGGCTAAGGTTTTCCACAAAGCCTCGGCAGTGGGTAGCTCGGTTAAATTAGCTGCAATTTGGGGCTCAATATTTTGTATGAGCCAACTAAAAACAATGAGATCATTTTGTTCCCATTTGTCAAAGTTTTCATCCCCAATTGTTGGTTATGAAACTCCTTAAGGAGAGATTTTGACTTTCCCCCTATTGCCACTTTGATAATGCCGCCCAAAGAGCGTAGTTCTGACTGTTGAGCTTGATGTTGAGGGTGAGGCTATCTGACAGTGTCTGTTTCAAACTCTGATTGTTGAGGTTAAGGCCGTTTTTTAGGATGTTCGCAATTTGAATTGTTAGCTCATCATTGCTAACGTCAGTCTGTTTAATTCTGCTACCATCAATAGACTTGGTAGTACGGGCAGGCTGAGGTGTGATGGTGTTGGTTGACATCTCGCTGCCATCTAAGGACATGGTAGCGAGATTTTATGCTGATGAGTTTGGTATATGATGAGTAATTTAGTCCTGATATAGTATAATCGGAACCCGCTCTGATACCATGACAGAAAGTAGCTAAAAAGTTTAAGAAATGTGATTGAAAATGTATATTCTGATTGATGATGAATACTGAGGTTACATGTCCCTTTTATATTGATTATAGGCTGTATTTACACGGTAACAATTAAATGCTATTTATGCTAATGATATCTTGGAATTGTTGTAATTGTGCTAATTGGTTTCTTGCCTTTGACTGGGAAATAATGAAGTTAATTCTGATCCCTTTCCTTTTCTAACAGTATATTATTTGTTTATAATTGTTTTGACTTTTCAAATATGATTTTCCTGATTTTTATCTCGACAAAAACTAATATTAACATCAAGGAATACCCATATGCACTTTTAACATGTTTAACGGATAACATATACTTTTTAAAAGTCAAGGACAATCGGCTATTTAAGTGAAGTTTAATAGATGAATTTCACCCAAAGAAAATAACAAACTATACATTCTTTTATAAATATGTTTTCTTGTGATTTTATGTTATAAACATTCGTTCCACACATTAAATAATCCTTTTAATCAATAACTATATTTTGAAAAAAAAAGGAAAGAATCAGCATCAAGCTGCCATTTTTCGAACCTCCGTAAACATATTCATATGCCTAATACATCAACACCCCTAAAGTTGATTCAGAAAATCAGATGACACCCTCAACTTTCAAAATGATCAGTTACCCCCTTAACTTGGCAAAAATACACCAGTTAGACCCCTCAATATCACATGTCAAAATCTGGTTAGTTTGACTTTTCAAAGATGTCATTTTTTCTGATTTTTCTCTCTCCAACCAGAAGTTGACACGTGGCATTGAGGGTAAATTGGTGTCTTTTTGCCAAGTTAAGGGGGGTAACTGGTCTTTTTTACCAAGTGAAGGGGGTAACTGATCCTTTTCAAAGTTGAGGGTGACATCAGATATTTTGAATCAACTTTAAGAGGATGTTAGTGCGCTTGGTCTTATTGGTACATAATGATATTACAATTAAATATACATAATATTTCCATGTCAAACTTGTGAATTGTGATCCATTTGAAAAAGAAAAAATAAGTAATTTATTGCAACGATCAATTTATTTGATAAAGAAAAGTCACTAACAACCCAAAACAAAGAACGAAACCAGAAAGTCAACATCAGAATGAGCATCTGGTTTAAGCAATTTGGACGGCGCTAGCTTCTGGAAATCGGAATGTTGTTTAAAAATTCAAACCATTGTTGATTTTTGTTTAACATATAAATATAATTCTAGGGTCCAGGTCTGAATAAGTTCATTTCTGAGTTGATTCCTTCTGTCAAAATTCTGCAGCGTATAAGGCACTAAATTCTGGAATCTTCCAGGATATTTCTGCAAAAGCCAACAATGGAAACTTGATAAGTTCCTCTTTCCCATTTTAAACAATAATACGGTCAAGCCACGATACGCGGGATTGCCCCCACAACATTAATCTATATATTCACCTTTTTATCTAAACTTGCTCAAAATCCAGTGCTTCTAATCCATAAAGATTCAAACTTGAGATTTCTAGCTTCGACGAGTAAGATGATAATGAGCAGATACGAGCAATATGAACGTGTGTTTGATCACTTTGATGAGAACAAAGATGGGAAGATATCAGCGTTGGAGTTGCAGCAATGCGTCGAGACAACAGGCGGAGCTCTTACAACAGCAGATGCAGAGGCTGCGGTGAAGTATTCAGATGCAGATGGAGATGGTTTTTTGTGCTTCGAGGAATTTGTTAGGCTGGTTGATGGTGGAGAAGAAGAAGAGAAAGTCAATGATTTGAAAGAAGCATTTAAAATGTATGAAATGGAAGGAAGTGGTGGGATTATAACACCTAAGAGTTTGAAAAGGATGCTTAGTAGATTAGGGCAGCATTGTAGTATGGATGAATGTCTGGTTATGATCTCTAAGTTCGATATTAACGGTGATGGTGTTCTTAATTTCGATGAATTTAAGGTCATGATGTTGGCTTGATGTTGTATATATTCATTTGATTCATTCATTGTATATTAAATGTGGACTATTCTTCACATAGTTTATTTATAGAATGATAGCCTCAATATGATGATGATTGCTCATTCATTTCTTTCAGTTACATATTTACATTACACAGATAGAGCTCATAAATAATACAATACTTAACTGCGGATTCTTACGTAAAAGCACCTGAAGTTACTCAAAAGCTGCCTTGACCAAAGGTTTAGAAGAGCTTTCACTGATTAACAAGTGATCTCCGTCACATGATTCCACCACGAGTCTCGATAACTTGTCAACAATTTCTCCAGCATTGGGTCTTAAGCATGGATCTTCATCGACACAGGCCTTGGCAAGATTAGCCAATGTCACGGCCGAATCGAAAGAATAGTTATCCCCTAATGCATTATCCATCCAATCCCTCAACTCCTCAGCATTCTCTGACAAAAGTATACTCTTAATTTGCTCGGTCAGCCAAATGCTTCCTTCCCTTTTCTCATCAGGTCTTGTTATCGCTGTTTTCCCCGATAAAACCTCCAACAACACAACGCCAAATGCAAAAATGTCGATGCTGGTTGAAACCGAACCTTGATGGATGTATTCAGGAGCTAAGTATCCAAGATTCCAAGAAGCGGGATTCGTTGAATTCAGTTCAGGATCCTCGGCTTCATCTTCAACACATTTCGCCATACCGAAATTCCCGATTTTCGCATTGAATTCTTCATCTAGAAATACGTTCCGGCTCTTGAGGTTTCGGTGTATGTAACTTGGATTCATTACTTGATGCATATACTGTAAGGCAACTGCCACATCAAGGCAAATCTTGAGCCGTTGATCCCATGTTAAGAAGCAGTAGCATGAGTGAATGAACTGGTTCTTCATCGCCAATCCTCCGTGTAGCCAGTCCTTTAAAGATCCGTTTTTCGCAAACTCAAACACGAGAAACGATTCTGAACCATCGCTTGTAGTTGCTGCTAATGGCCTGATTATGTTTGGATGGTTGTGTGTTGAGTCCTGGAAAAGCCAAAACTCCATCTTTGATATAATTTCGGGTTTCGTTTGCTTTATCGCTAAGCTTTTACCGTTTAGGCGGCCGTGGAAGACAGTTCCATCTAATAGATTGCTTGTGTTGAAGTCTTCTGTTGCTTTCTTTATGTCCTCAACAGTGTATTTCTCAACAGGAGCTTTTCGGGGTGTAGTAGTCTCAGCGATCTGGCTTTCGATCGTATACTGTGATCCATCGAACGAGACTTTCTTTTCGCTAGTTGTTCGAACACTTAGGCTCAGCTGTTGAAGCTCTGGATCTCCATCTTTGCTCGAATCCATCTGTTTCTTCTTCTTCATTTGGATGACGAAAAAGGCAGCTACAATAGCGACGCTTAATCCAATTACAACACCTGTAATTGCTATGTAAATCTCAACCATCAACATTTCCAGCTTCTTCTTATGAGGATTGATCAGAGGTTTCGTCCCCTCGCGAAAACGCGAATCGGGCTCTCGAGGTTTCTCAACACGAGGGTCGCTGTTGAGAGGAACAAGAAGAGACAAAAAAGTTTGAAGCTTTTCGGGTTTAAACTCCGGTAAAAACCTCTTATTAGCAGAAACAACAGCCTGAACAGTAGTATTGAACTTGATGGCTATAGTAGAAACCGTTTCGCCTTTCTGTACAGGATAAGAAAGCAAGAATCTTTCTGTTGTTGAAGGACAAGCACATCTCAGGGGAACTAAGAGCTTAACTTTATCAGCAAGATTGACAGGCGAAACGGCTGAATTCTTCTCTTGAATAGCCTTACAAGTAGTCAAGCCCTGAAGAGATTCAGCAATGCTGTAAAAGCTTTCACCTTTGATTGTAGTTTTAGTGATTTCAGCTTGGAAGAAACTTCCGTTGCATTTACAGTCAATTGGAATCAACAAAGGGACTTTTTTGGGAAGAAACTGTGTCTCAACAGAGAAACCATTGGCTTGAGCGATTTCGAACCGATTCAAACCCAAATATAAACTCAAATTAGACAGAGACGCGAAGTATGAGTAGGTAAAAAGAACAGCAAAAGTTCTGCAGCCAGGCGGCGGTTCGTTTACAGTGTTGCAAGGGTAGCCAGAAGCATCAGGAGAAGTATTGTCACAGCTCAACAAGTTGTGGGAAAGAGAAGGGAAAATCAAACAGAGGAAAAAGGCCAAAGTTGTGCAGAAAAATCTGGGAATTGCCATACCTACAGCTTAATCTTGGATCTATTGGACAATTGGTAAGGGTAAAAAGAGACAGGATTATTGGGGTATGAAAAGGTTTAATTTTTTTAAGTGCAATTTGGAGTTAATTATAAATTAAGGGGGTGCCTATAATCAATTTGATAAAAGCCACTAGTTATGAGTAGTGAATACTGAATATAATTTGTTGAGCTTGAAATCTGGTTTTATATCCAGGAAGGAAAAATAAGCATGTGAATCTGGCTAGTCACGTGCTGCTACAACAAAATCTTGTTGGTACAAAAAAACTCGTATAAAGATAATTCTGTTAAAGGATGTTGTGAATGCATGATACACAAAAAGGAGTCTAATGCAATTAACCAACCTGGAAAAATAAAGCAAATGCTATCATATATACGAACACCAATCCCGATTTATTGCGAGGAAAGCATAAAATTTTTCCTGTAAACTACCATAGCTATGAATAGTGAAAAAAAGTGGTGCATTCATGTATTAATCAGAAAAGGCTTAATGTATCTAAATCCCTGAAATTGTTCAAATTTGACTCTTGTGATCCTGAACTTTGATAATTAACAGATACCACACTGCACTTGTTTAAAACATGCCACTTTATCCTAGGAATGACAATGGGCCGAATCTGAATCCGATCTGGACCCATATAATCACAATTTCAAGGTTGGCAGGCGCAAGGTAGACGCTGCTTGTGCTAACCTTGAAATGATGAAAATATGGGTTTAGATCGGATCCATATCCGACCCATTACCATTCTTACTTTAACCATTCATCGTCACGTATCAGTTTATGATTGGTTTGACTTTTCAAAGATTTCATTATTATTATTTTTTTTCTCTAATTAAAAATTGACACGTGATTGAGAGGTAAACTAGTGCATTTTGAACAGGTTCAAAGAGATATTTGACACATTTGAAAGTTAAGGCTGACAATAATTCATATTTAACCTTATGCCATCAGAAAACGGAATAAAGAAATGCATGGCAGACATCTCCATGCACATATATGCTTGAAATTAATGGCAAACTTCTTCTCATCGTATGTCATCAAATCGAATCAAATAAAAAAAACTGTGGGAGCATATGCATTTTACCTGTCATAATCTATAAAATTTGTTAACAGACCACGTGAATTTTATATTTCTTATTCTGTCTCATTTGCCTATGTGGAAACATTACACTGTGACTGTACATATTGAAGAAGTTAAAATTTGTTTTTTTTTCTTTTCATGAACCTGAAGCAAATCTAATTGATTTATCAATCGTACATATTTTGAAAATATACGTACAAAAAATGTTATATTTTGTTTTGAGGGGTAAAATATTATGGGATTTTGATGATTATAATTTGAAGGCTTAATGCATCTACACCCCCTGAACTTGTCCAAAAAAGGTCGTTGCTACCCTGAACTTTGAAATGTGACAGATAGCTCCATGTACTTATCTAAAAAGTGTTACTTTACCCCCTTGTGTTGACATGGCTTGCTATGTAGATGACCATCAAAATACACACGCGTGAAGTATGTTGGTGGAATAAAAAATGAATAAAAAAAATCTCTAACATTCTAAGTTTTACAATTCAAAATCCTTAATATATGTTCTTCGTCTTCTTCAAAACTTCATCTCTATTCTAAATATTTTCATCAATTAATCATAATATTATATCGATTCTTGGTTCGTCGTTTTCATCTTCTTGTTCTTGAAACCAATATTTTTACGAGGGGGTAAATTGACGCGTTTAAACAAATACAGAGGATTATTTATCACATTTCAAAGTTCAAGATAGCAATAGCCCTTTTTAAACAAGTTCAGCTGTGTGGATACATTAAACCTAATTTGAATGATAACATGAATGTACAAGGAAAAGACAGCGTGCATGGTAAAGCAAAGGCAGAAAAGTGAGATGTGAAGATGACAATATATTCCAAAATTGACTAGGCCATCCAATAATGTCCTTAGAAATACTAGCGATGCTCAATTTTCTTGGCATATATAAATTTCGTATTATTTCTTTAAAAATGGAATATCCAATTTAATCATTAGTAACAAGATTATATTATTAACATGATTTTTATAAATTAATAGGGATTAAGTGGGAAACTAACTAATTATGCACCTGAATCTAGCTGGATTCCAAGTGTAGGAATAATGCATACAACTAACCTTCTTAAAATACAATTACATATCTGCTGAAAATAGGAAAATGTTAAGAAAAAACAATATGTTTCACAATCAAATTATTGGTTAAATTGTTATTCATTACATTAAATCGATAATCTTTTCTTTTTGATAGTATTCTATTCTCCAGAAATTAATATTCTCATTTTGAATTGTCATGCGAAGCGGATTTTTAGGAAAGCAAAGCATTGTATTCGCTAGAGATTTAAATTTGTACTACCGATTGAGTGTCATTTATGCTCAAACATTGTGTTATGCAACCTTGAACATAGAATAAATTCATGCAAGAAAGAGGTAATATGTTTAATATGAACTTGAATTTTTATGAACGGTCAGCAAGGTTGGACCAAAGAGTAGGTAAAATTCCTATCCTGTAATATTTGTAAAATACTAAGTTTAAAGGGAATATTTAGCCTTACGAAAGTTCAATGGTTATTTCATTTTGGGGAATTCTCCAAAATGATAAATGAATATGTGGAACGGTGAAGTCCTACAATTTCTAATGAGGTTTCACAAATGTGAGATATGATTCATTCCCCATTTTGAGGGATTCAATAAAATGATATTACTTTTCGGGAAATTGAATAAAATAGTAATATTTTTTTTTTGTTAGTTTAATAATAAAATGTTATTATTTTAAAGTGAATTTGATTTGAGAAATGAAAAATGGGAAAGATTGTTAGAGGAAAATACTATAAACCCCGTAAAATGAAGTTTGGAGAATGAAAAATTGAAAAAAAATTTAACTTTTAGCAACAATGGCATCTTTTGCTTTTAATCCAAGTACCAATAATTCCTCTTTCTTTTTCTTAATTTTTGTGCTTATAAATAAACAAGTCTTTTACATTCTCTGATTTCAACTATTTGACCATTTGACAACAAGAAAGATAATAGTCTCTGATAAATTCACTTTTGGCTCCGGCAAGTTTCATATTTTTATTTGAAAAACATGGTACTGTCACCAATGTCCAATGAACCGAAAGTAGAGAAGTGGAGATGCACGTGACAACACGTGCCTGCCAACAGTTTTGGTAGATTTGATATGTATGTATGTATGATGCCTTAGCCCGAGAGATGAAGGCAAACTGTTTTATAAAGCCGAGGCTTGATCAAAGTCTCTCACGTGCATCCCCTCAGCAATTTAGAAAGATTTAGGGCAATTTATCATACTATATGATATAATATGCACATATTTTTTCAACAAGAACAAATTCCAACAATAACATCTTAGTTTGTGGACGAGAAATGGTAAATATAAACAAGAGTCACATTCAGGAGGATTGATCATGACATTTTAAAGGCCTTGAAGAAAATGAGAAATAAGAGCCAAATACATTTTCTTATGAATTTTGCAATAAAAAAACAATTTAAAGTCTTATTTTAAATTAATTATCTAACTCGTTTATAATGAATATATTGAGAAAGTTTTTTAAAGCTTAAATAGATGTGTAATAAATAAACTCGTGCCGATTTTAATTTTAATTATGAATTCTACACCATCGGACTCTTAACCTATGCGCAGGATCATCCCGACCAATAAAAGTGTATTTTCATTTACAGATGATGATACAACAAGTAATGCACTTATAAACAAATTTAATAAGCATCGTTATGCTTTTTTTTTCCTTTTTTTGATTCGAACTCTAATCATCCTACCCACTTTATGAATGTACCATTCAAACTATGCCTGATTAGTTATGCTTTTTTTTTACCAGATAACAAAATTTGTGGACACGAGCTCATTCTCAGTGGCAAAGCCTTGTCTTAGTTGGTAGAGCGCCTACTTTATAAAAATAAGAAGTAATGAGTTCAAACAATACCAAGGTATGAATGAACTATATCTAGTTTTGCAGGATGTCTACCGGTGTTATAAAAAAAAGACCCCATCCTCTCATTACACGGACAAGTAAGAAATTCCATTACTTGCCAATTACTTGCACATACAAGTTTAAAAGGTGTTGTAGCGCTAGTGGCTAGAAGATCCAGTCATTTCACACAACACAAAAACAAAGGGCACGACTTTCGGCCAAGGTGGTTTCAAAGATAATTAAGACAAAAACGAGGTACTAGACCATTCTGAGACATTATCAAAATATAATATTCTTGGTATAAAAAGAAATGTACAATACAGATAAAGAGGTAGATTTTACGTGTATAAGATTTATTTCGGACCTTGAAAGGGTTTATTGTTCTACAAAACTCGCATGTGATATCAAAACAGAATGGATCTTGCCTGTATGTTGATCAATTTTGATTATGAGCCTCCAAAACAGTGGTCCTCAAAAGTGATATAACATGTGCTGGGTCAGGGTCTCCAAACACTGAACTCCCAGCCACAATGCAGTTTGCTCCGGCTGAAGCAGCCATGCCTATTGTCGAAGGCCCTAAACCACCATCTACCTGCACAATTTTGTTAAAGATTGAGCAGCGTAAACTTTTCTACTTACTAAGCTTAACTGCCTAACATACCATACAAAGCGAACAAGGAGCCAAAGTGGGTAGCCGCAAATGAGATTTAACTCTTTATGATATAACAGAGCAACAAGGGAAAAAAAAGATCCAATGTAGGTGACACATGAGAATGTCAAAATATAAGAACCTAGAACGGATTATGATAAGTACAAAACAAGCAGAAGTTATTCAAAAATCAGACTAGAAATATATAAAGGTGAATTTAAAAGTTCAAAAAAGCCTCCGGTGGATTTTCAAGTAATTTAAATTCATAACCATCTCATTACCTAGAAGCTTCTCTTCCAAAGAAAAACTAAGTAGAAGAAAACAAAAATCATAAGATGTAACTTTTAACCACATTAAAGCATTGTTATCCGAAAAAAAAAAGCAAAGGTTTAAAAAGAACCGTGAAGACACCTTATATACAGCAAAAGTGATCAACTCACCTCTATATCAAGTGACGGATACTTCTTCCTCAATGCCTTCACCTAATAATAGGTAACAAAACAAGCAAAGTCAATCAGCTAGGAAATCACTAAATGAAATGGTTAACTATGAATGAAAGAAGTAAGGCACCTTATCCATCATACTTGGCATGAACTTTTGTCCACCAAATCCAGGTTCGACAGTCATCACAAGGACCATCTCCACTGGAGTTTCACATTCAATCTGTATTTTTAAAAAACCTTCATCATGTATTTCACAAATTCCCATTACATTGAAAGTTGCAAACTAGACAAGCTAAATTATGCCTTAATGACACAGAGAAGAACAAAAAGTTCATACCAAAGGATATATGTCTTCAATAGGAGTTCCAGGTTTTAATGATACACCAGGCCTCATGTCCTTTGACTTGATTTTCTGTATTAGTTCTCCCCAATTATCTGCAAAATGTACCAAACATCAAACAGAAATTGGAAGGCAGCTATATGAGCTATCAAAGAAACAAAAACAATGAGGATAACAGACCCCTGGCAGCTTCGATATGAAATGTAAACCCAGAAGCACCAGCTTTGGCAAAAGCATCAACATAATCTTGAGGATTTGTGACCATAAGGTGGCAATCCAAATATGCTCTGTACCGCAAAGAATATTGTCAAAATGAATAATATTCAGCAGCACCAAAACAAAATAATAATAGGATCAAGCCGATAAAAACAATGAAAGAAACAAGAAATTACTTGGTGTGTTTTCTCAAACTTTCAATTACAGGAGCGCCAATGGTTAGGTTGGGGACGAAATGCCTACAAAAAAAAATCATAGATTAAGAGAGGAAAACAAGAGCATTAGCAAGGTCTTTTAGCACCTTATTTGAAAATTCAAAACAACAAGCAAAAGGGCTAGTTTATTAACAACAGGATACATGTTCCATAAAACTTCATATATCTAGTATATGAATTGATCAGTCGGAAAATGTGCGGAAATGGAAAAACATGCCCCTTGCGGCAGGCACAAATCAACGTTCAGCAAAGGAAATACTTAATCTTGGTACTGAATGGTTAACAAATACAATTATTTAACTGATTTGGGAACAAAAAAATCTCCATTTTAGAAGCATGAGAGAAAGTTAGTGAAACATAACCAGAATTTCATATAACCAAATTGCAATAACACAATTTCAAGGCCGGCATAAATTTCTTTAACGTGCAATAACACAAACATACCCATCCTGCACAGAAATTGGAGAAACCACGGATTACATTTCCAGTATTATTAAATGAACAACAACAATAATTAAAAACCCTAAATCGGACAGTCGTGACAGAGGAAAAGGGGTGATACCATGATATCCATGTGTAGCCAATCAGCGCCGTAACGGAGCATGCGTTCGGCCTCGGATGCCAGGTTGGAAAAATCTGATGACAGCATCGACGGTGCGATTTTTGCCGGCGGCCCCATCCTCCGATATGGACCCGAGTCGACTGAAATTGAGGATCCGAAGATGAGCGTTGTAGCTAGAAAGTGGGTTTGGAAATTGGATAACTAGACCCGAAAAGGCGAAGGTAGAAACTTTAACGGGTGGGATGAAACGGCGTCGTTTTGAATTTTTTTTGGTCAACCAATCTATCTCTCACCCAATTCCACCGTATCTTTTCAGCTAACGGCAGCCTCCCGTTAAATGGTCAAAAGTCAAATATATTACTAGTAATTTTTAACTAAAAAAAGTATATAAATTAGGTAAACAACTTTATCAACTAAAAAGTAAAATGATGTTACCTTACAGTTTTTTTAACATTACGAATGACACATAATTATTTCCAATTTGGATAAATACCGATATACCATTATTAATTGATAACGCATTAATGTATGTTCTTGATTTTAACTAGCCTACAATAATAAGTGTGAGAATTTGATACTAGTATTAAACTATTAATATTCTCATTAAAAAAGTGATTCCAGATGAAATTTGTCTGCGATATATGTATACATCAAAATTTAGGAATATTTAGAATAATTGGAAAGCTGCCACACTAGTTAAATGACGAGAAATATTTCTAATTTTTGGTAACTAAGGTGAATAAGAAGAAATTTAATAGTTTTTTTTATAAGAGATCATATTTTTTTAGACACTCCACTTTCTCAAAATTATGTTAGATGACACGTTTATTGAGCCACACTCCTTCTTGACAAGAGAGGGTTCATCTCGTTAGCTCACAGCGTGATTTCTACTCGCGCAATGGCACTCCCGTCTCGAAGAATGAGGCGACGTCACTAGCCCAAACGGATGGCTCATCGGATCGTATCTCTCTTATCCACAGAGGGACCCGTCTCAATTGCTTCATACACGACGCTCACAAGAAGGTGTTGCCGCCTCATTGAGCGAGACGACGACCACTTAGCTAGAGAAAGCTGTCAATTGAATAACTACTTCCTAAAATCAAGGAGTTGATAAGGGTTGGACCTGATCTTCCTTAATTCTAAGGATCATGATCACATTTTGAAATGTTCAAATCTCTACGATTTGGGGGATTTGGCAGAGTTTATAAATGGTGGAAAGCAGCCTCCATAACAGGTTAATCACATTCTCTCTACTCACTTCTCTAATACAATATACGCATAAGAACTCTTTACTCTTACTGACTCAAGCATCGAAGGCTCACCGGGGGACAAAGCCCCAACCCTACTCTTATCTTTATTTATTTTGCAGGAGAAATCTCACTCGATTAATCCAACATTTTCTGAAGTTCCACAATGTTCAAGTCAAATCCAGATTCGGAACTTTCAGTGGTGCAGCGAGCGTGGACTAAACTTACTTGCCCTGGCAAGAGTTTTAGTTCGCAACACATCTTCGAAAAACTCGATAAGTATTCCGTTTCGCATATTACTTTTTTCATCAAATCGTTCCATTTGTTATCGGTTTACTCTCGTAATCTCAAACTAAACCCGATTGCAGAGACTCCCTTATCTTTTCCCTTTTAAGTGCAGGAATACCACCGCGATTATGGCGGGAATCAACGACGACCATCATCCCTTCTGACTCCGCAGCCATCCAAACCAGCCTCAACAGACTTACGGATGCCGGAGCACCTACCCCGACACCCCCGTGTTGTGTTATTTTGCCCAATGCTATGGAGAAGATGCTGTAGATTTTTAGGCAATACAACATCCCCCCCGAACAGCAGTAGATCATCCGAACCAGCTTTGTGGAGCAATACAATGTTGAGGTGACAACCCTGCAAGGAATCCCAGATGATTGCCAGAATTAGTAGAACCTGGCTAGAGAATTATTTCTACCTCACGAGTGACGGGTCGCAGCCTCGGTTGTCGAGGAGCACGTTACAGCCCCCATGGTCACGGCCCCACAGGTGAAGATGGTCATCTCGCAATCTAGCGTCACCTCGAACCCCGCTATGCAGACTCATATGCTGGCAATGCTCCAATAATGCTGGTAATGCTCCAAGCTTTCAATACGCTAGGCAGTAACCTTTACTTCCCAGCAGGAGCACCAACGCCTCCGATGAGAATGCAGATGCCCTACACTATTGGAACCACTCATGGATGAACTCGTACGCCCAAGAGCCTGGAGTTTTTCCACAGCCACCCTTTGGATCCAAGCAACATACCGACTCAGCGAAATCAATGATAAAACTCTACCAAGAACATGGAATATCTCAAACTTGAGACCATACTATAAGACAACTACCGGCAAGAGAAATAGGCTTTCGCACTCTTTTCCTCCCCTTGGATTTTTTCCCACTGGGTTTTTTCTGAGACAAGGTTTTTAACGAGGCAGCAAACCAAGACCTACACCAGCTAACACATCACCAGATTCTACTTATTTGTAAACTGTTCAAAGTATACATCAATAAAAGAATTCATGGTTGTTTCTTCTCTTTATATCTTTTTGCAAGTGGCATTGCAAAAGTCTCAGACAACTACAACATTCTAAATCTAAGCTAACAAGCCTTAGATCATTTCGAGGAGGACGACAATATTTCTATCAAGAGTAAATCGCGATAGAATTTATTTCAAATTAAACCTTAAACGAGTCTAAGTAAAATTCCCTCGAGGTGAAGTAAAATTCCCTCGAGGTAACGCATTATAAATTAAACCTTAGACAAGTCTAAGTAAAATTCCCTCGAAGCGACGCATTATAAATTAAACCTTAGACAAGTCTAAGTAAAATTCCCTCGAGCAATGCATTATAAATTAAACCTTAGACGAGTCTAAGTAAAATTCCCTCGAGGCAACGCATCATAAATTAAACCTTAGACAAGTCTAAGTAAAATTTCCTCGAGGTGACACATAATAAATTAAATCTTAAAATTCCCTCGAGGTGACGCATTATAAATTAAACCTTAGACGATTCTAAGTAAAATTCCCTCGAGGCAACCCATTATAAATTAAACCTTAGACAAGTCTAAGTAAAATTCTCTCAAGATGACGCATTATAAATTAAACCTTGGACGAGTCTAAGTAAAATTCCCTCGAGGCGACGCATTATAAATTAAACCTTAGACGAGTCTAAGTAAAATTCCCTCGAGGCGACGCAATTGTAAATTAAACCTTAGACGAGTCTAAGTAAAATTCCCTCCAGGCGGCGCATTATAAATTAAACCTTAGACGAGTCTAAGTAAAATTCCCTCGAGGCAACGCATTATAAATTAAACCTTAGACGAATCTTAGATGAATCTAAGCAAAATTTCCTCGAGCGACGCATTATAAATTAAATCTTAGATGAGTCTAAGTAAAATTCCCTCGAGATGACACATTATAAATTAAACCTTAGATAAGTCTAAGTAAAATTCCCTCGAGGTGACGCATTATAAATTAAACCTTAGACAAGTCTAAGTAAAATTTCCTCGAGGCGACGTATTATATCATAAATTAATCCTAAGATAAATTTCCAAGTAAAATTCCCTCGTGGCGGCACATTCTATCAAAAAGTAAACCTTAGATGAATCTAAGTAAAATTCCCTCGAGGAGGATAACCATCATGCTAAGCATTTTTAAGCCTTAGAATAATTTTGATGTTTTAATGTTTTTTCGAGACGATAACCATCTTGCTAAGTATGTTAAACCTTAGATAAAGATAGATTTTTTATGGTTCCCTTGAGGCGGATGACCATCTTGCGAACAACTTCGTTAAGGCAGACATTATACATGATACGAGATAAAAGGTAAAAGCATCAATGGAAGAATTAACCTTTCATTAATTTGGAAAAAGTAAAGTTACAAAAGTTGGAGAAAAGTAACCTTTCATTAATTTGGAAAAAGTAAAGTTACAAAAGTTGGAGAAAAACAAAATACAAATAAAGCTCTATCCTACGCCTAGTCTTCACCGCCCAGAAGAGCTTGAACGTCGCCTCCATCCACTGCCTCAAGAGGACTGTCGAGTATCTCTTCAAAAGTTGGGAAAGGAACACACTGGATAACGTCATTTTCCAATTCGGGCTAATGAGTGCGAACTGCCTCAATGAAACAAGACTTTCCAGCTCGACGTCCCTTTACTCTATCTCTTTTCTGAGATCCCCAACTTCCCCCTGAGCATGGGAGAAGTCCTCCAAGCTGGTGTTTCACTGGAGAAGCTCCTCATGCGCCTTGCGTAACCCCTCCAGGTCTAAGACGGCTTCACCTTGCCTCGCAACCTCTTCCAGCACCTCGTCCCTGGCTTTCATTGCCTCTGCCTCACACGCCACTGCAGCCTCCGCCTCCTTCCGAGTAGCCTGAAGGTCAACCCTCGCTACCTAGAGCTCCGCCTTCACCTTGGCGTGGTGGGAAGACCTCCGGTTCATCTCTACGCATTGAGACATAATGTAAAAACAACATGATGTCACCGGCTGAAGAAAGATAAAACTTGGGCAAAGAAAAAATTCACACATACCATCGAGAGCTAATACATAATCGAGTCGGTCATGCACATGCTCGACTCCTCCTTAAAAACCTCCCTCTCACGAGAAAGAGGGAGGATATGGAGAAGCGCCAGCTAGACTTGCAAGCTGGTGACGCCGCCTTGAGGACTAGCCAACTCCAAAAAGCTCTCTTTGAAGTGAACGGCTGAGACAAGGCTACAGGCAAAAGGAGCAATCGACGTAATCTGATGGCTTGAGCCGAGGTTCTCCTGGTCCTGCATAAAGATAAAGGTTAGAACATTATTTAAAAGTATATTCATAAATATATTTGTCTACCTCTCACAAGCCGGAGCCTCCTCCCTCACCCTCTTCCGGCTCGCGGCTTTCTTAAGCGGAGCCACGTTGGAGACGTCATCCTGAATGAGGTCGATCTTCTCCTCCTTCTTCCTCTGATTTTGTCTCGAGAGGTCTTTGGTACCTTTAGCTAAGTGTCTGTTAAGAGGAGCGTTCAGACGAAACAACGACATCTTGTAAAAATAATAAAATGAATAACGAGCTTACCGGGGATGTCGACCGAAGCTTCATGGTACACAAAGTCGAAGTCATCCCATCCAATCACTGGGATGTCATTTAGAAAGGCCCAGGCGATGGTAGCCAATGACCATCGCCCTTGTTCTTACCAACCAAAGATCTCAATGCGGGAGTCCGGCTCTAGACCTCTTAAAGATAGTGCCTCAGGAATGTCTTCCCTCCAGCGAGTTGAGAACGGCGGATACGCTGGGTTCACCTTCACGTTGAACAAATATTGTTTAAAGTTACGAACTGATTGAGGATAGTCCGAAAAGAAGTAGAAGCCATCCCTACTACTAAAATGGAGATGGTATTTAGATGACTTCCGCCTTATTGACGCCAACCGGTGGAAGAAGACTGACTCAAAGTTGAGGCTGAGCCCGCGATATATTTGGCAGTGACCCATAATGTCTGACCAATGATTGGGATGTATCTGAGACAGGCATACACCTAAATCAGCAAGGGGCCTCGCTATCTCCTCAGGTAACGGGTAAGTGAATCAGACCTAGATTTGCTCCATGTATATGTTGAAGTACCCTTCTGAGGGAGTATGCACGCGCTCATGTTGAGCCCGGAGCAGACACAGCTTACCAATTAACCATTTGTGGACCCGCGCCTCGAAACATATGTCCACCTCGTGGGTAATAGACACCGTGTTCTCTATCCAAGGCGTAGGACCTCATGCCGAGCTTCTCCTCGCCCGCTTGGGATTTTGAGCCAACACGACATACGAGGCTGTACAAGCTTTAAAAAGCTTCCTCAACTTGTGGGGGGACTTCTGATAAGAGGTCATATTTTTTGAGATACGCCACTTTCTCAAGATTACGTCAGATGGATCGTTTATTGAGCCACACTCCTTCTTGACAAGAGAGGGCTCATCTCGTTAGCTCATAGCGTGATTTCTACTCGCGCAGTGTCACTCCCGTCTCGAAGAATGAGGCGACGTCACTAGCCCAGACGGATGGCTCATCGGGTCGTATCTCTCTTATCCAGAGATGGACCCGTCCCAATTGCTTCATACACAATGCTCACAAGAAGGTGTCGCCGCCTCATTGAGCGAGACGACAACCACTTAGCTAGAGGAAGCTGTCAATTGAATAACTATTTCCTAAAATCATGGAGTTGATAAAGGCTGGACCTGATCTTCCTTAATTCTAGGAATCATGACTCCATTTTGAAATATTCAAACCTCCACGATTTGGGGGATTTGGTAGAGTCTATAAATAGTGGAAAGCAGCCTCCATAACAGGTTAATTACATTCTCTCTACTCACTTCTTTAATATAATATACGCATAAGAACTCTTTACTCTTACTGAATTAAGCATCGGAGGCTCCCCGGGGGACAAAACCCCGACCCTACTCTGATCTTTATATGTTTTGCAAGAGAAATCTCACACGATTAATCCAACATTTTCTAAAGTTCCACAACGTTCTAGTCAAATCCAGATTCGGGACTTTCAGTTTTCAATTATACCTTTGGTTGAGGATAAAATTGTCTTGCAGCTGGGGGGCTCTTGTATTATTTAATATTCAAAATAATAAATAATTTTAAAATTATGTTAGCATGACTTTTTTTGGACTGAGAATAAAAGTATATTAAATGGAATCATAAAAATGTGTCAAAAAAGGCGGGACTAATATTATTTTACAATTATACAACATAGTTGTAAATTTTAATATTAAATTCTTAAACATAACACTTGTTATTTGGTATAAAAATCGGTGATCGACTAACTTTATTAACAAAGGAAAGACTAGACAAATAAGATTTTCTCGAAAATCTATATCGTAGGCATATCATATGGGATTAGGAGAGAATAGCCATGGATAATTAGAAGCACTGATACGCTAAAAACAAAAATAAAACATATAAAGATAGCAAATGGGATAGTGGAAGACGCACCATATGCAGAGACAAAATATCTATATGTTTGATTAGATGATTAAAGGCAAACTTAAATTAACTTATTAATTGACTAAAACTTTCTGATAAGATGATTGAATTTGAAAGCCCCCACAACTTTATTCTCTCGTTATTAGCACAAATAAATTATTAGCATCTTTCAACTTTATCCTTCTTCCTAATTAATTGAACTATTTTTACTAAATTTGGATTGAGATTTTCTGCATTTACTATTTAATGAAAAACTGTTGAGCAATTCAAGTTCTTATATTCAATATTATTAGAATCGGTAAATCATAATATTAATGTATTGTAATAGGATGGAGGATGTAGGTACTTAATTATATTGCATAAAAATTTATGGATTAAGATTTTATTAGGCATGAAATACAAATAGGAGATTAGAAAGTATATTTAACTTTTACAATCATACAAATAAAATCAACTACCATATGATTGCTCTCTCATCTTTCATAAGAAAAAATATGATATGATTGCTGCCAGGGGCGGATCTCTGGGGTAATGGAGGGTCAATTGATCCTTAAAAAATCTGAGAAAAAATAAACCCCCATAAATATGTTGCAATAATTTTATCATGGAAAATGAATTGCAAAAAATGGAAACGGGAATATAAAGTTGAAAAGAAATGAGCTGTTAATTTACAATAAAAATAAAAAGGTCAATTGTCCAAAGTTTTATGCTTGGACTTTTTTTTACAAAATCAATCAGAAAGCCCATTTTTCATTATTAGATTGGTGACTATTGCAAAAATAAAAAACTGATTTATCCTAATCATTTAATCAACTCTTCTACGTTAAGTCAACTAACCACCTACCTCCTCTGCAAACTGACGAATTCCTGGATTTTTTTTCCCAATTTTTTCAATTGTAAAGGAAATTTATCATTCAAAATTTGAAATTTTTCTTCTTTATATTCAAGTAAGTTGATTTACTTTTTAATTACTTTTGATTTTACGATTCAATCTATCTTATCCTCAGATTGGTAATTGGATATTTAAATCTAATTTGGCCATGGAATTTCTTTTTAATCTAGCTTAAGATTCTCGTTTAATCTAATATCTTGTTGTGGAATAATGCATGTTCTCTCTAATATTTTCATCACACTAAATTATTATATTATTGCAAATTGATTTAATTTACTACAACCTATATGTTTTCAGTGAACCAGTTAAAATTTCTTTGTTAATTTGTTTCAAGTTGAAATTATATGACAATTTATCTATTTAATTTATTTGTTTAGGCTGTTTTAAATTATGTTTTGTTAGCTTTATTGAATAAAATTTTATATTCTTTTAGGAAGATGGAAAAGTATTTTCCCAACATCAACAAACATACAATTTGAAGTATTGAGTCACCATTTTTCATTGAGAAAGACATTTTTCAAACTATCAAAGATGAAGTCTTTGTGCATCATTTTCAACACATGAGAAAGCGAATGTTACAGTTGTCTCGTGTCAAGCTTATTCAATGTGCAAATACTTCGACCGCTGATGAAGACTAGTTTAGTGTGTGTAGACGATGTGCTATTATCTTTTGAATCAAATGTAATTTCATTTTATTTGATTTTTTAATATAATGTTTAAACTTATGTGATGGAAGTGAAAACTCGACCCCCGACTATATTAACCTGGCTCCGCCCTGATTGCTGCCACCCACCTTCAATTCACTTTCATGAATTGTCTTACATTAACAAGTCTTGTTAATTGGTTTAGTTCAATTATAGCCACCCACATTGAAACTAAAGAAAAAAGAAAAATTCATCACTTGTTTGAAGATTACAAAATAAAGGCGAAAACAAAATCAATGAAAAAGTTATTAATTACGATCAAGTAACAATAATTTCTATTTGATTTTCCTCGAGCATTCGATGAAAAAGTAGAGTAGATAGCCAGCCCAACACCGTGTCGATGAGCTAACTCAACAATTCAATTTCAAACATTATTATTATCACTATTAACTTTTAATCGGGAGACTTATTATAGTCTTTCTTTTTTTTAAATTTTACCTTCTCGTGGGGTTAAGTTTTCTGGGTAATTAGGTCATTCTTTACTTAATTGTTAGCAATCCTAATATATTTTGTAATTGTTAATTATTTTTTTAAAAAATATGTGATTTTTTATTCCTATAACATATTTCTTAACAAAATTATCATATACATGCATTTACATATTAAATGTTCGCGGTCATAATTGCACAAAGTAACATTATTTGGCTATTTATCAATATATCAAACAATAAATAATGATGATTACATTGTAAAATATAAATATATAATTTTTTATGTTAAGGAAAAAAATCCTCTATCCCTAAATCCCTGTCCCCAATCCTGTCCTCCATTCAAAATACTGCCAAGCGTCATGTTATATTATATTTTAATAATTATTAATTTCTCTCTCCTATTTTTTCAATTTTTATTTCATTAAAAATGACACTTGGTAATTTTTGAATGGGGGACAAGGTTGGGGACAGAGGATTTTTTTCCAATGACTACTATCCAAAATCTAATTAGTATGAGTTTAACTGCCTCATTCATTTCATACTTACTTCTTGCGGACGATAGTCTGTTTTTCTTTAAAAGCCAATACTGATGAAACTGCAATTCTAAAGTCTTGTTTTGCAGTGTATGAAGGTGTATTGGGTCAGAAAATTAATTTTCAGTATTCCTCCTTTCTCTTTAGCCCGAACGTTGGCAATAAAATTTTGATGAATATTGTGTGATTACTGAAAGTTCATGAAGTGGAAAATCATGGGGTCTATTTAGAACGGTCATCTCTCTTTGGTAGTTCTAAGAAGACTATCTTTGATTACATCGTTGAGAAGGCACGTAAGAAGATCCAAGATTGAAAGTGAAAACAATTATTTGGCAGTGAGGAGGAAATTCTCCTAAAATATGTGGTATAAGCTCTTCCGATTTACGCGATGCAAGTTTTTAGACTTTCGCATCATGTTATTACCACGCTGGAAAAGGATTTTGCGAGTTTTTGGTGGGGTTTTTCGATCCACTAGATGCGTTGGGAGAGATTGTGTCAATCAAATGATGAAGAGAGTTTGAATTTTTGTTGTTTGAGAGAGTTCAATTCAGCTTAAACAAACATGGAGCATAATGATAAAATCAAATTCGCTTTTATCGAGAATTTTCAACCAGCTCTATTTTCCCTATTAGCTCCTTCTTAAGCGGGACAATTCCTTCGATTGCTAGCTATATATGGCGAAGCATTTGCTCATCTAGAGAATCCTTGATCCTTGGCTTAGGATGGCGAATTTGCAATGGTATAGAAGTTTCAATTTGGTATGACAATTGGCTACCCTCTTTTCATTACCCACGAATTAGGTCGCCTCCTTTACTTGGTTACAAACAAGCTACTGAGTTGTTTGATCTCTAGCGATGGTAAAAGCTGGAATAATGGTGTTCTGTAGCAGTTTTTCAATTCAGAAGATCAATGGCAAATTAGAAATATTGCTCTCCCTTGGATATCAAGGTGTGATGAACTCTATTGGAGATTGGAAAATTTAGGCATCTTTTCTGTAAAGTCATGCTATCACATAGTTCATAATATGTAAGTTTCATTCGATCTTGTTTCAAATTATATCCACCCATGTTGGAAAAGTATTTGGCAGATTAAGCTTCCTTCGAGAGTGAGCTTGTTTCTTTGGAAGGTTGCGACGAACTCCTTGTCTACGGTGGTTAGACTTCAACAACGCCATGTCAACGTTGATCCCTTATGTTCATTGTGTCACGACAGCGTGGAAGACATTTTCCATGCCCTCGTTTGTTGCTGTATTTTCATTTCAATTTGGTTTAAATTTTTTGCGGAAGGATAGCCGGCCTCAATCTATAATAATTCCAGCTAGGGATGGCAACGGATCCCAGACCCGGTCCGGATCCGTGGATCCGGATCCGTTTGATTTTATGGACCCGTCGGATCCGGGTTCTGGTCCAGGAAACGGATCCGGGTAATGAAACCCGGTTCCAAACCTGGATCCGTATTTAAATATTAATTGTATTTTTTTATTTATTATTTACCCCGAAAATATTGGATAATTAATATTATTTGATATCCACGTAAATCAAATTGCATGAACATAATTAAATGAGCATGTAAACTATTTAAGATAAGGTGAAATGTACAAGTATGGAAGCTGAAATTAAGAATTTGATGTTAATTACATGGACCCGTTTTGGACCCGGATCCGTGGGATCCGAATCCGAATCCGTAAATTATGAACCCGCCAGATCCGGGTCCGATATATGAAAACGGATCCGGGCCAGTCCGTTGCCAACCTTAGTTTAGACCTAATCCAACTAATATAGATAGTACGAGACTGATTGGTTGAAATTTCATTGTCAAACTTAATACGTCCATCAAATAAATACTAACTTTTTAACAAAAAGTTCCTGAAAAGTTAAAAAAATAAAATTCAAATATGAATAATGTTGTTTTCTCCATTAAGAAAACGTGCGATATGAATCATTTCCATGCCTACAAAAATAGTGATAGAATGGGATTTTGATTAATTAGAATAAATAATGCAGTTAGTTATGTGAGGCTTATACATCATAATAATTAGTTGTATAATTTTGATGAACTGGATTTAGATGGGAATTGTTGGGGAGAAACTAGATGTGGATTTTATAATATCTACTGGAGATAATTTTTATGACGATGGATTGACGGGTGTGGAGGATCCCGCATTTTACGAGTCATTTTCCAGTATTTATACTGCTCCTAGTTTACACAAATTATGGTACTCCGGTAAGTTCTGTAATTAAATTACTATACCATCAATAAACATAACAAAAAATGTGGTTCAATTCTAATTAACGTGTGATATATATGTTGCAGTGTTGGGTAACCATGACTACAGGGGCGATGTCGAGGCGCAACTAAGTTCGGTCCTTAGAGGAAAAGACAACAGATGGATTTGCTTGAGATCTTACATTGTCGATGCGGGTAACATGATTTCACTCCTTCATTTAAGGCTGAATTCAATTTAATACAAATTAATCAAGTTTAAATAGTGGGTTTGGATGATGATTACTATTATTGAAACTACTATTATTGTTGCCGATGCTGCAGAAATAGCTGAATTTTTCATGGTAGACACAACTCCTTTTGTGGACAAATACTTAGAAGAGAAAGACCATAAATATGACTGGAGCGGTCTGTTACCTAATCGTAAAGCTTACCTTTTTAGTCTCCTCAAGGTAAATTGGATTTAATCATCAAAATATGCTCGAATTTAATTAGAGATAATTTATGTTATGACTAATTATTTTAAATAAAAACAGGATTTGAACTCGGCATTGAAAGAATCCACAGCAAAATGGAAAGTAGTGGTAGGTCATCATACTATAAGAAGTGCTGGACATCATGGCAACACTCAAGAACTCAACTCACAACTCCTTCCAATTCTCCAGGTAATTAATCAATTAATTGTTAATTAACCCTTTAATTATTTATTATTCATCCTATTGCTTAATTAAGCATATTCAATTTCAGGAAAACAATGTTGATCTTTACATAAATGGACATGATCATTGCTTGGAACACATAAGTAGCAATAACGGGTATGTAAACTTTTATTAAGTCGTGCTTGACATTGCTTTCCACGGTCCCAGAACTGTTTTCCGCATGTTCTCACATACTATCCAAAAAAGAAGTAGGCCTTAGCATGTATACGAACATATTGGATTAAAATTGTGCAGGGGAATAGAGTTTATAACAAGTGGAGGAGGATCAAAAGCATGGAGAGGGAATGTTGCAAAGTGGAATCCACCAAATGAAATGAAGTTTTATTATGATGGCCAAGGATTTATTTCACTTGAAATTACTCAAACTCAAGTGGATATTGTGTTCTATGATGCCTTTGGGAATACTTTGTACAAGTGGGGAAGAATTAAACAGTTTCACTCTGTTCTTTAATTATGCATTGGTTCCTTTATGGAATGTGATCTTGTATTTTAATCTAAGCAATTAATGAAGACCCCAATTTAAAATAATAATAATAATAATAATTAGTTAATGAGAATAACATATTCTTATAAATTGCTTTTACATTTTTGTTTATTGAGATTTCGTATAAAAAATCAGTGGATTTACTTGAAGTGAATAAGAAACAGTTTCTAATCATACCTTTTTCCGAACCCGAGAATCAAATTATTGAATTTAATATGTACCACTTATATGCCAAAATCGAGATTATATAATAATAATGGAGAAAATAATCAAGTATACACAACTAGTTTGATCTTCAATTAAGTCAAATTAACCAAACTAGATAAGATTCATTTATCTGACTCACTTGATCAGATCGATTATTTTCAAGAAAAAGACAAATAAATACTCTTTTATATATA
>CATIWQ010060498.1:0-12423 GCA_949673415.1 Euphorbia schlechtendalii | reverse complement strand
TCAAAGAGAGAACATGAAGAAGAAGAAGAAGCCGCATACAGAGAGATGGAGAGATGAAAAGAGCAAAAATAAAGAAAAAACATAGACAAAGAAGAGGAAGAAGAAAAGACATAGAGAGGAAGAAGAACAGACGTTTTTTATAGGAAAAGATAAAAGTTAGTTATAACAAAAATCTAAACTTAATTAATGGTAAAAACAAAAATATTATTCCATTATTGTAAAAGAAAAAATATTTTATCTAAAAAGGGTATATGCTTTAATTTCTCTTCTAAAAATCCGCTTAGCAATTCCTAAAACCCATCCCGGCTTTTGCCATTTTGCTTTTCATATAAATACCTCAAAATTTTACTAAAAACCACCTGTTCTTATTCAGAGAACCTATCTTACCCTAACACTTCACCTGGTTTTGCCAATTTCTTTGCTTGCAAGTTCTTTTGCTGATTACTCTCGTATTTTTGTTTCCTAACCGATTGCTTACAAGTAGTATGATGGAAAACTGGGACGAGATGAATTGGGATGAATGTGGATTTGGACGAGTTACTTGGGGAGAACTGAGTAGAGTCGCCTAAAAACGGCGACCCATGTTCCATGAGCGAAGCTAACACAGATGGTTCAATTGAAAACTGAGTTGGTAGATTATGCTGCAAATTTAGAAGCAAGCATGAACATGGAAGGCACGAACGTGGGTTCATGTTCCATGAATAAGGTGAAATAGATGCTTCCATGTAATGTGTTGGCTAGGTTTAGTAGAAACAATGGTCTCATTAACCACATTTAATGGTTTCATCATCCTATTTATTGTGTTACCTAGGTGTAGCAGAAATAATGGTCTCATTGATCGCATTTAATAGTCTGATTACCTGCTTTCAGATATTAACCGAGTTTAATGTCCTGAGTATGTGGTTGAAAAGCAACATATGTAATAACTGTTAGCAATAACTGATGAATGAGTTTGTCAATAAGCATTTTAATGTTCTCATTTTACTGGTTAAAAGACATCAAGTCTCAAAATTCGATGAGACCGACTAATGCGACTAAATTGAAATGTGAATAATATCAAGTATTTCAACTAATATATTGGAACCCACCTTAACAAATGATGATTGAATTTTTGTAATCGTAGTATGTTGCAAAGTTAATTTTTGTTGTCTGATACAACTATTCTTAAAATGCGACGGGGCCGACTAAAGCAACTGTATTGAAATGTCAATCACGTCAAGTAAAATATATTGGAACCCACCTTAATAATTGATAGTTGAGTTGATCAACACACATGTATTCGATAGTATTATGTTTCAAAGTGAAATTTTGAAGATTATGGTTGTCTTAAAATGTGACATGATCGACTAATGTGACCACTAAATTAACTGATGAATATAAAAACATTTGTTGTAGGATGAAGGCAATGGGATTGACTACAGTGGACAGTTTGCAAGCAGCAACATTTTTCGAGTCTAGCGAAGAGGCAGTTGCATGGGCTAGAAAAATCACAATACAACTAGGATTCCAGCTTGCTATTGCTTCTCACAAAGATGGACCCAATAAGAAGTTACTTGTATGTACACGAGGTGGAAGGTACAGAGGTACTAACAAGGATCTTCGAGTGCGTAATCTTTTAAAATTTGCAGTTGCAAATTCAGGGTGTATGCTCAACAAGTCATTGGATGTGACCTTTGGGGAATTATTCCAAAGCTAGGTAGTACTAGAATACACAACCATGAGTTGTATAATTATAAGAAGGATAAGCTACCGACTTCAAGAATTAGTCCTAATGTGACACAACTGATTCTTGACATGACATTGGCTCAATGTAAGCCATGTTCAATCTCAGCCGCTCTTAGTCTAAAATTTCCAGATGAAATTATAACTAAGAAACAAATCCACAATACAAGGGAAATGATAAGGAAGGGGTCCTTAGAGAACAGGGATGTGGCAGGTCATCTGTTTCATCTATGTGAAAAACACAATTACATTGTATCGAAGCATTCTGACCCAGAAGCAAATGCATTGACACATCTATTTATTGGCCATCCTGGTTCGACTTGCCTGCTGAGAAACTTTTATTGTTATGTTAGAATTAACTCCACATACAAGACTAACAGGTATAGGATGCCATTGGTTGAGCTTATCGGAATGACCCCACGTAACCAAAATTTTTTAATTGCCTATGCAATTATAAAGGATGAGAAGGTGTGGAGCTACCACTGGGTTCCGCAAAAGTTGAGGGGTCTGCTTGGTCCTGATCGTAGTTCGACTTGTATTGTGACAGACAGGTAGATGGGGCTCATTAACCCGATAAAGGAGATTTTTCCATAGATAAAGCATTTGCTTTGTACCTGACACATAAACAAAGATGTCGAAGACAGAGTTTATGAACTATCCCATGACAAAATATTTGCTGACCATTTCAAGACCAATTTGTTCTTTAAAATATTGCAAGCAGTAATAGAAAAAGAATATTTAAATTCTTTACAATATCTGAGGGATGCAATGAATCTTCTTCCAAAATTGATGCCATACATCGAGTCTACATGGTTAGTACAAAGGAGAAGTGCTACATCTTGGCAACACAACGTCATGTAGAGTAGAGAGTGCACATGCTTCACTGAAGCAATGGTTGAACATGTCGAGGGGTTCGCTAGATTCCTTGTGGATGAAGGTGCACAATCTTATCGAATCCCAACTAATTGAGATCAGGTACGTAAAATTCTTTTTTTAATGTTTCATTATGTGGTTTTGATTTAATCGTAACCATTTAGTCCATTTAATGCCTGTCACATTACCAATTACATCATAATATTTAAAACTTCACATTGTAGCATACTATTACTATTAAATACAAGTAGGAGCAACTCAATCTTTGTAGTCGTAGTAGTCTGTCCGGTCACATTTTAAGACAAGATGCATATTAATCTTTCACGCATTACATTATAAATAACATTCACATACATGTTGATTAACTCATTCGTCAATTATTACTGACCGGTGTTACATATGTTTCTTTTCAACGAGTAAAGTAGTTAGTCATGCATGTAGCTAATGGAGATAGAATAATAGACAAAATATATTATTTCTAATTACGTGCAACCAAATGCATTATCTTTCATAATAGTGGTATTTTCCTGATGATTGGGGTCATGCTGCATAATTCAAAAGTGAGGAAATGTTTGCACTACAGTGGAGTTCCCTTTAACTTTCTCACATACCGAGTGTTTCAATATTGTTTGGGACTACTAAATATGGAGTTGCGATGGATGAGGGAATTGAGCAATGAAGTTAATACCTGGTGCAACTGTGTATTGAGAAGTACCCATCAGTTACCATGTGCCTGCGAGTTGAGGAGAGCACTTGACAATAACGGTGAAACTAATAGACATCTCCAATTGCACAGAGCATAGGGAAGGATTATGATATGATCACTTTAGACTTATTTTGCCCTGTGTCTTGTTCTTATATAGGGAAGGATTATTATAAAAACATTGTGTCATGTTCTTGTATATATATTACTATTAGAATTTTCATAAATCGATTCATGTATTGAATTTACATTGTTCAATTGAAAACTTGCTTAATGCACCAACTTTCGGATAACTTCCAATTAACATGGGATGGTGGATTCTGCCTGTCCCGACTTGTCACGCGATGAGAACTCATGTTAACCAGGAATACGACCGCTATAAAAATGTATTTTTGCGATCCCCACTAAATTAATACTTGTTAAGTTGCGTGAAGAAATACAAAAATAACAACCATTTCCTTTGAAGACCGTATGTGCGATCTACCCTACTCCTAGTCAAATGGTTGCTGAAGGGTACTTTCATCTCCACACTTATATATTACTTATTATATCTTTTATTTCCGATGGGGGATACCACCACATTTCCAATTAACATGTGATGGTGGATTCTTCCTATCACCTATCACATCTTGAGATCTCACATTCAACCAAGCATGGAGTGGGTGCGATTAAATGGTGTGGAGGTGAATGGGTCGCATTGAGGTTATGGTGCAGTAAAAGGGGCCATGGCTGAGAGGAAAATCAGTGTATGGATAATTTCCAATTAACCTGGGATGGTGGATTCTGCTTGTCACGACTTGTCACATGCTGAGATCTCACATTCAACAAGGCATGGAGTCGGTGCGATTAAATGGTGTGGAGGTGAATGGGTCACATTGAGGTTATGGTGTAGTAAAAGGGGCCATGGCTAAGAGGAAACTTAGTGTTTGGATAATTTCCAATTAACCTGGGATGGTGGATTCTGCCTGTCACGACCCGTCACATGTTGAGATCTCACATTCAACCAGGCAAGGAGTGGGTGCGGTTAAATGGTGTGGAGGTGAATGGGTCGCATTGAAGTTATGGTGTAGTAAAAGGGGCCATGGCTGAGAGGAAACTCATTGTTTGGATAATTCCAATTAACCTGGGATGGTGGGTTCTGCCTGTCACGACCTATCACATGCTGAGATCTCACATTCAACCAGGTTTGGAGTGGGTGCGATTAAATGGTGTGGAAATGAATGGGTCGCATTGAGGTTATGGTGCAATAAAAGGGCCATGGCTGAGAGGAAACTCAGTGTTTGGATAATTTCCCATTAACCTGGGATGGTGGATTCTACCTATCACGACCTGTCACATGCTGAGATCTCATATTCAACCAGGCATGTAAACATACAAAAAGACAACCATTTCAGTAGGATAAATCTAACTCATCAAAGTGGGTGGCCCTGAGGAATAGAGTCTTCCACTTAAATTTGTTAGACCTATCCCTACTCAAATGGTTGCTAAAGGGTACTTTCATCTCCACACTTATATATTACTTATTATACCTTTTTATTTCCGATGTGGATTACCACCACATTTCTAATTAACATGGGATGGTGGATTCTGCCTGTCACAACCTATCACATGCTGAGATCTCACATTCAACCAGGTATGGAGTGGGTGTTATTAAATGGTGTGGAGGTGAATGGGTGGCATTGAGGTTATGGTGTAGTAAAAGGGGCCATGGCTGAGAGGAAACTCAGTGTTTTGATAATTTCTAATTAACTTGGGATGGTGGATTCTACCTGTCATGACCTGTCACATGCTGAAGTCTCACATTCAACTAGGTATGGAGTGGGTGCAATTAAATGGTGTGGAGGTGAATGGGTCGCATTGAGGTTATGGTGCAGTAAAAGGGGCCATGGCTGAGAGGAAACTCAGTGTTTGGATAATTTCCCATTAACCTGGGATGGTGAATTCTGCCTATCACAACCTGTCACATGTTGAGATCTCATATTCAACAAGGCATGTAAACATACAAAAAGATAACCATTTGAGTAGGATAGATCTCACTCACCAAAGCGGGAGGCCTTGAGGAATAGTGTCCCCACTTAAATTTGTGAGACCTATCCCTGCTCAAATGGTTGCTGAAGAGTACTTTCATATCCACACTTATATGTTACTCATTATACCTTTTTATTTCCGATGTGGGATACCACCACATTTCCAATTCACATGTCGTGGTGGATTATACCTGTCACGACCTGTCACATGCTGTGATCTCACATTTGACCTGGCATGAAGTGGGTGCGATTAAATGGCGTGGAGGTGAATGGGTCGCATTGTGGTTAGGGTGTAGCGAAAGGGCCATGGCTAAGAGCAAACTCAGTGTTAGGATAGGATATTTTCCAATCAATGTGGGATGGTGGATTCTGCTTATCACTACTTGTCACGACCTTTCACATGTTGAGATTTCATGTTTAATTGGGCCTGGAGTGGGGGCTTTACATGGTGTGGAGTCGTATTGAGGTTATGGTGCATTATAGGGGCCATGGCTGAGAGGAAACTTAGTGTTAGGATAATTGCCAATCAACGTGGGATGGTGGTTTTTACATACCACGAATAATTGGAGTGATGTTTGTTATTATTTGCAATTTCTATGGTCATGCCATTCGAAAAAGTAAAAGCTAAAACCCTTGTGGTTTTTAGCAACCCACTTAAACTATTTAAAACATTAGGGTTCTCATCCTAACAACCTGGCCATTTTTAGCAACTTACTTTTTCAGAGTACCTCCACTTCCATCCTTATCATGTAGCAAAGATTACCAACCGCATTTTCATCCCATTCAATGGATAGGGTAAAGAGGCCAGCGGTTGCCAAAGATAATGAAAAGTAATAAGTTGTAGATAATTCACCAGGAGATTCATGCTGGAAAAGGCAACGATGCGTAGAAGAGGCCATAACTGCATTCAAGTATGCCAGGGCTACAGGCTCCAAGCCACACTTGACTATAAGATTTTACAACGAGTTCCATAACTTGCTGAAGTCTAAATTATCCAAGAAGCAGAGGAGACTTTTCAAGGACTCGTGCTTCGAACAATACTTGGATGTCACATTTCTAAGTTGCATAGGCTATTTGTGTCACACCATACTTGTCGGAGAATTACAAAGGACGAAGCAAAACCGAGGAAGATATGGTTTGATCTTGGAGGAGTCGAGGTAAAAATGGGAGATTGGGAATTCGTTTTGATCAATGGACTGAAGTTTGAGGATAAGGATCAATTTATAGACCGTTTGGAGAAGATAGAGGATAGGAACAAGTTCAATAAGGAGTGTTTTCTAGGGATTAAACAAATAAAACACTTGGACATCGAGATAGTGTTTAGTACACACAAATGGGTTGCTGCCGAAGATGAAGATGCAGTTATGATGGCATAGTTGCTGTTTGTGATTGGAAATTTGCTCGAAAAGAAAAATGATAGGATAGTGAAGGATTGGATGTTGAAACTCACATAATATCTAGAGCTCTTCAACTAGTTCCCATGGGGAGTCGTAGCATGGGAGAAGACTCACATGATGCTTCGAAACGCAATAAATGGGAGTGGTGATAAAGCTGACAAATTTGCATTGAGTAAGATATAGCCAATACATGTTGCATATCAAATATATGGATTGGCAATAGTTTTTCAAGTAAGTCTTGTAATATGAATGTTATGTTTTATACCAGGGTGCTAAGTATGCTCATACATTATATGTTTCTCATAGGCATGCATTTTGGAGATATGGCCTTCAGCTTGTACTTTGTTCACTAATAAAGGAGATCATGTATTGCCATGATTATTCAAATGGGTTTGCAATGGAAATAAAGTTCCCTTCAAACGCTTAGAAAGTTTGATTAAGGTGAGCGCTTATTTCATTAATACTAAATGGTATATTCTGTGAGCAATGAAACATCTGGTTCCTACATAGGATAGTGCTTCACCTTCTTCTTTAACTCTCTAAGCTGATGACAAGGAAAAGGAATGTGCTTGGTATGTGCATCTTGTGAACCTTATTGAGGGAAAAGGAGAAGACTTGGACCTTTTGTTTCAGAGTTACAAGATTAGAGAGGCTGAAGATGGTGAATGGGAAACGGTAGGCCATGCAGAGGATAGTGAAGATGGTTGTGCACATTCATATGAAACCTCTTGTGATAATATGTAGACCGATCATTGATTTGTTTTATCACGGAGGAGGAAGGAGGATATAGGGGGTGATGTTATTGCATAGCTAAAAGAATGGTTCATCAAGGAATTTGACAGAGCCATATCAATGCATTTGGGTTCAATCATGGAGAAGCTTGAAGCTTTACAATCTCAAGTGAGTGAGATTAATCAATCTCACTCTAATATGCTAAAGAGTTTATCAATCCAACTTCATGAAGGTGAACAATTTGGTGCAAGAGGCGAAGGAACCTCAAACAGCAGAGCTGTTGACTTAAATCTAAAACTGCTTAACATTGACGCTGGAGATACCCATGAAACAACTGCATTTGGTCTTCCACACACTGTTTATATTGAGGTTAATGATCTACCTAATGTACATACATTATTGTTAACCATGCAGTTTGTTAATATTATGCATCTTGGATGCTGCGACATGGACAGGATAATATTGATCCTCAAGTTTCAGAACCTGAAGTGAACGTGGTCTAGATTGGCAAGGATGTTGTTGGTGAATTAGAGGTTCTTGACTTTAGATAGTTTTCTACTAAATTAAATTAACTAATTAATATATTTTCATATATTTCCATTCTCTCCTGTCACGACCTGTTTATGTTCCACGTGTTTTAACCTTCCTTATTATCGTTAGTTGTTACGTTAACTTTTCAATTCTATCCTGTCTCTAACTTTTCTATTATTCCTTATAATTTTTGTAACCTCAACTTGTCAAATTCATCCTGTCAGAACCTATTTCCGTTCAAAATGTTTTAACCATCCTTTTATTTTTGTTACTTTTTTGCCATATGTTTCACCTAGAGACTTTACTCATTTAATTCTCGTTATTTCATGATAGAATGAAATTGACGAGCAGGATGAGGCATGTGATGTGGCTGGGGAAGATGTTGAGGATGATTTGGTTATCAAGGTAATGATGTTTCATTTTATTTTTCTCTTAAGTCTGTCTTCACGGACCACATGTAACCCTATATTCATTAAGGCATCATTATTTATATTCACTACATTGTTTCCTCACATAGTTAGATTGAAGATGAGGTAGCACAAGATATTGCAGATGGAGAGACAACATTTGGAAGGATGAGAGCAAGGTCTAAAAGGGTGGTACGGACTAGCAAGTACGAGATGTCACCCTAGGCTAATCCACTAAAACTTGCCAAAGCCAAGATGCCTCAAGTGAAGGAAGTAACCAAACCAAAGTTTAATGATTTGTTCAGTGAGTACTATGGATGGAAGAAAAATGCCAAGCCTAATGACTCAAGGCTTGTGTACTCATTATTAGAATCTGGATATGCGGAGTGGTTCGAATTGGTTGAGATTACTGGGAAATTAGTGGAAAATAACATAAGCCAATGTATTCTACTTATCTATTTTCAACCAATGTTCCATGAATGGTTATTAATTAATATTGCCTAACATTTGTTATCAATAGCACATTTTGGCTTGGCTTGCTCTTCTGAGACATTATTACTGCCAAATTGAACCTCAGCCCGATTGGACAACGATAGATGTAGAATTCCTTGGAATACTGAATGTTGATATAATCCTGAACAAGTTGACTGATCCTCTATTGAAGGAATTTCTAGATAGCGAATGTTATACAGAGAGAATCAATGGCCAGTCATTACACATGCGTCCACGGTGGGAAGTTAAGAGAGTATTCATACCAATAAACTATCAAAGGGACCACTGGATACTTGGGGTTCTGGAGCTGGAAGAGATGCATCTACAATTGTACGATAGCCTAATTTCACACATATCTAATGAAAGTCTGGGCAACTAGCTGAAAATATGTCTGTTAGTAATGATAAGGGCAATGGAGATTGCAGGATATTACAAGCATGTGCCTGGTGCGAGGAGGACAATCACTTGGTCTAGGAATGTTCATGTTCCCCGGCAAGAGAAGGGTTCGAATGATTGTGGTGCATGGATTTGGTTATTTACGAACCATTTTGCGATGATAAAAGACATTGACCATCAAGTTGCCCAAGATTTTTTATTTTCACATCTTGGCACTGGGTGGTTCCGACAACGTATGGTTGTAGAACTATTTCATCAGAAGTATTTTGCCGAGCTCAATCTGTAAATTAGGATTTATTATTTGTACAGTTTGTTGAACAAAGAGCAGAAAAATAAGAGGAATGTGTATTGGTTAACTAAAAGAAAATTGTAGCAGAACTGAGATGATTTTATTCAATATAATGGTTTCCTTTTGTGAATAGATCAGCAACTTGATTTTCTGTTTGTTTCAATATTACTGTATTATCAACAAGTATTGCACTCAACCAACACCATTTTATATTTACAACACCGACGCTAACGATAAATAATAAATCTATGATTGTCATTTAGCCATACATGAAATAAAAAATTAATATGTAATGGTACAGGAAAGAATGGTCTTATTGTAATGTAATGTGAAAAGAATTAAAAAAACAAACACCGATAACAACAAAATAAATTAGTTGGCCGAACACCAATCTTTCATGAACTCTGCCATCACCTATTTCCGTAAGCATGTTGTGGCATATATTCCTCAGCCGACTAACCCACTACAAGGATAACAAGTGCACATATTTAAATGTTTGCTGTGTATTGAGATAATCCGCATGACATGTGGAGATCTTGTTCATGAACTTATGTATTCAATGTTCGATCATGGTGGCACTGCTGATTCATCATCTAAAATACAAGGATGAGAATGTGTTAAGTACCATTTGAGGTACCTATTATCACATGTGAACGGATCTTCATGATTCAAGTAGTAATGACTAACAGGCAAGACATATGCATCAGGAAACTGTGTCCATGCATCCGCTGCAACTACTGCAGCATGCTCAACCTTATATAATTTGGATTCCTTGCAACGAATAGCAATCAAGGGTCTGTGCACTTTCGGTGGAATGGACTGGACATAGCCAAGCTGACGTAGCTATCGTCCGGGCATATATGGCTCAATAACATCCCTGAAACGTATCCAGCCAGTGAATAAGGTTCTTGGCACAGAAGATGCTAGATTAGGCCCATAGGGCAACCATGTAACCTGCACCGTGTGGATTGCATTAAATATGCGTTCACTCTCTATTTTCAACAAATCCACACAAACACAATCTCATTCTTATAATTATAATTATAATATACCTCGGCTGCAGTCATCTTGTCTAGGCAGATACGGAATGAATGAAGCCGGGGATCAGATTTATCCGTCGGTCCGCTTGTCGACATACAAGCACGAGGCATCCGGCTTTCTACATTCATTGGTTCTTGATGCAGATGGAATAATGGAAAATACTCGTATATCCATGCTTGCATTATAGTTAAGCAACCGGTTAAAGCTTGACAGTCAACTTTGTTGGCTATCCCTAGCTACCGATATAAATATGCTAGAGTGGCAGCGCCCCAGGAATATGATTTAACGTTATCTAAGTCTTTCTTCGTTTCATGGAGCACTTACGGTCTAACACGATTTCCACTTTTGTCCACAAACAACATCGATCCTAACATAATCCAGATCCATGCGGTTGCCTAGACCTCAGCAATCCTGTCCCCGCATGATTTATTACTACATTGGTCAACACTTCACTGTCATGCCAGTGTTTAGATACCAACTCATGCATATCAACCCGCATTAGCTCCATACATTTGTTCTGCATCTCATCGTTCACAGGCTCTACGGAAATCATCCACTTGCCCACTGCTATCCGCAGAATATGCCACACATCATGCAACGTGATTATCATCTCACCAAAGGGCATGTGAAAAGAGTTGGTGTCAGGCTGCCACCGCTCTACGAATGCACTAACCAATGCAGAATCAATGTGACTAAACATTGTAGAATTGAGGTGAGCTAGCTCTGTGCATTCAATAATTTCAACAACTTCTAGAAATTTCTCTTCCAATCTTTTGTACCACCCTTTTAACTTCTTAAATACGAAAAATATGTTCTGGCACTTTAGAACACCTCTCTTTTCACCATCCCACAGTTGAAAGGCTATGTGACCGAGATAACTTGGAATGATGGTACCATCTATGGGACTACTAGGCATTTACCCTTTCACTATCCAGCTCTCATCCACAGTAGTCCTACATCTTTTACTACTACTACCTACCGCTATAGTCAAATGCATATTAGGTAGTCAAATGCATAATAGGTCATATGGGTTATATATCTTTGATTACCTGAAGTAGAACAAGTACCGTCAAAATGACCCCCTTTTCCCTCCTTCACATGACATAACATAATCGAGTTAGAATCTTCAGAATCACTATTAATTTGTCGTAGAAGCTCATTACTTACTATGTGGTGTAGCTTCTTCCTTCCCTCTTCCTTGTCATGCATGGCCATGTCCATAGCCTTCCTACGTCCTTTTCCCTGCACTCAATACTCACTACTATAACTAGTGGATTTTCAAGTACACAATCATGCCATTATGAAATGAAATTAAAAGATAACAACAAATGTGGTAACCACTAAAACTACTAGCTATTCTGTGTCGCATCCGTCTGCCAGAATGGCATGCCGCACAAAAATTATGTTGCACTAATGGTGATCGTGCATTTTGAGGACTGAAGTATTGCATTTACAAGTTCTCATGTAAATCTAAGTTTAGAGGAACTGCATATACATGGAATTCAATGGGTGACAAATAAGATTAACCATTTGGTAATGGCGCATTTCACAAACGGTAGTATTGCAATTGCAAGTTTCGTGTAAATTTAGGTTTCGTAGGGATGCAATTAACAAAATAGTGGTTTTTTATACATGAATTTCAATAGGTGCTTTACCCTTTTCATCTTGCCTACCCACCATGAGAATATGTCAAGATGGTTGCTTGTGGAGTTCGTATTTGCAGAGATGGCGATGAAGATGATGAACACTACCAGAAGGAATTTGTGTGAAGGGAGGAGAAAGTGGGAGGATAGAAAGCGAGAGAGTGGGAACA
>CATIWQ010060441.1:0-15768 GCA_949673415.1 Euphorbia schlechtendalii | reverse complement strand
TGCACTAGGATTAGAAAAGTTATTTCATGTGTTGCTCTGCGGTGAATCATTGAACATCTGAGTGTGTTGAACCGGGTTTGTTAGATTAGTCTAGTGCGTCGTAACATCTTTGTTGATCTTGCATGTTTTCTCTGCTATACTTGCTCGTAGTGAAAATCTATGTATTTAGAGTCTCTCATCTATCACATCTATATTTACTCAACTTTTCATTTCAATCTTCGTATCCAAAAATCTCAAAACTATTTTTATTTTCTTTTACTTTGTCTTTCCTTGTTGATCCTTAGACTTAGTTCCTTCCCTGTGGGTTCGATATCTTTAAAAACTACATCGCAACTGTATATTTGCAATTATCATCATTTTTCTATGTGATAAGGGGTATTGACAACACCTACATTTTTCATGAACAAGTTTTTGGCATTATTATTGAGGATAAGCATTACTAAACGAGTATAGCCAAGTCTCACGAACAAGTTTTCAGAACCATTAACTTATTAAACTTATCAGTGGAAAAGTGGTGAACAACATACAATGTGTTGTATGTTACTGTGCTCATTATCAAGCTGATCCCAGAGAATCTCATCTAGCAATAGTGAAGAGAATTCTCAAATACTTGCCAGGCTTTATTTAGGTAGATCAATGGTATCCCTACAACATGGATTTCACTCCGAGAGATTCACAGATGATGATTATGGAAGAGATAAGCTCGAAAGGAAAAGCACACCATGAGGATGCCATTTCCTTGGAGAATGCTTAGTCTCTTGGTACAACAAGAAGTAAACTTCTATTACGTTGAGTAAAGTTGAAGCTAAGTACATGGTAGCAGGAAGTTGCATAGCACAACTACTAAAGATTAAGCAGTAACTAGAAGATTATGATATAAAGTCTAAGTGTCTCGAAGTTATCTGTGATAACAAAAGCACAATTGACCTATCCAAGAATCTAGTTTAGCATCATAGGATGAAGCATGTCCACATTAGACATCACTTCATTAGAGATCATGTGCTAAGGGGAGATGTTATGCTGGAGTATGTTCCTTTAGAGGAGCAGTGTGTTGACATATTCACCAACCTATTGCTAAAGGAGCAATTCAATATCCTAAGGCAGCTTATTGGTATGGTGAACCCCATGTAAAGAAGAAGTTAGAAATTTGGCTAAGTGTTGAAGATGAAGCCTTATTTCAGCAAGGAGATGACATGTATTTAACTCCTAAAATTTTAAAGTAACATTGTGAGATTCAGTTTCACGGTTAAAATCAAAAACCACATTTTCAAAAAGATGTGTTTTTGAATTGGAACCGTCTACTATAAAACTCATTGTTTTGATAAGGTAGTGTTTTAAGTGTTAATCTTAGCGCTGATTCTAATCAAGCTTTGTGAAAGCACCACGTCTCATTGTAAGATCAAAAGGCCTAAAAAAGCTGGAAGGGGTTGAAGAGAGAGGTTACCTTCTTTTGCGAATTCTAATCATTTTAGAAGCAAAGAACCCTAATTCCCTTTCTCTAAAAAACCCTTTCCTTTCTCTTAAATGGCGATCACAAAGAGAACTCTTACCCTCCAAGGCAAATCGAAGATGAAAATGTTTGCTCACATTAATGGATCTTGGCAATGAATCATCTTTCCGGCTGGAACCATCTTCACCAAGGTCAAATGGGTTGAAATCTGGACTTTGGTCTAGTCTTCAAAGTGAACTATGAGAGCATAATGCTCAATAGATTATGCATAAGGTGATTAAGCAACAAAACCTCAGTTAATTTCTCTTCCTTGAAGGCCCTGCCATAAAGGAGCTTATGAGGGGTTTTTATACCACTCTCTATACTATTGAGGGGTATGAAGATGTGCTTATGGTGGAGTTTAACAATGTCTCCTACCTTATTTGTACCAGCTTGGTATCCAATCTGCTCAATATGCCACTAAAGGGTACTATGCTGAGGAGGACTAGAGATGTAGAGAATGTAGCTATCCCAGCAGATTATGAAGTTGTAGAAGTCACTACTTCAGGGATGAGCTAGGAGGCAAGGGCATAGCATGAGCTACTTGTCAAATTTCTACTACCTAAAACTGGGTCTTTGAGCAGTTACACCTACTTTGAGAGGTGTGTAGTTTACCACATGGTAGAAGGAAAGCAACTAAACTGGCTATTATTGCTCATGCATCATCTGACCAAGGATACTACTATCTACCATATTGGATACTTCATCACCGCTCTTCTAAAGGTGGTGCGATTGGATATTGCCCCATTTATGGATGAGCCTAGGGAGACAGTGGCCCCCTTGAAGAAAACTCTAGATATGCCTCATTTTAACAAGCTAAAGTACAAGCAAGTTCATACTCGCTATACGAAGGTTAAGGATTTGAACCTGAAGAAGGCAAGGGTGGAACCATCAATAGTTCCTAAGGCTATCCTCAAGGAGGATGAGGATGATTTTGTGGTGTACTTTAAAGGCTCAATCGAGGAGGCCATTGAAGAAGTACCTTTATCTGCTAAGCTGGAGTAAGTTTTCAACAACTTCCTCAATCGCCTCATCTCCAAAGGCTAAAACTGGCTTACAAAGACCTAAGGCCAATCATGCAACAGAAAGGGCAGGAGTCACGCTTACCCAACCATAAGTTAGGAAAAGAAGAGCTTTAAAGTTAAAAACTCACGCTTACAGAGAAGCTAAGGTGAGACTGCATGCAAAAGAAGCAGAGGATGTTAAGGAAAAGGAAGAAACCTTGACTCAAAGGAAGTGAAAAATGGACGTATTTGAGGCTTCAGAGGAGTAAGGATCCTCTAAGAAGAATAAGGAAGAGGACATAATTAGTCCTGGAATTGCGGCTGCAGTTCAAGAGGCCCTCAACAAAGTTAAGGGTACTCAACGCAAGCACTCTACCGTGCAAGGATCCTCTAAGAAGAATAAGGAAGAGGACATAACTAGTCCTGGCATTGCGACTGCTGTTCAAGAGGCCCTCAATAAAGCTAAGGGTACTCAGTGTAAGCACTCTACCACCAATGGCCCACTTCAGAAAAAATCCAGGTTGTGAGCAGTGATGAGGATGTTAGAGGTACCCTACCCCCTCATCAGGGAGAATTTTCCTGAGCCCAACATCCCCATACCCAAATTCACTCAGAATGAGGAAATTCGCACTCACTCTGAAGAACCTAAAGTTGATCCTTCCTTAGATCAAATAGCTAACCCCAAAATTTCTCTTAAATCCTACACATATTTCTTCAATAAATACTATACCCTCTTCTCCTATGAATACCCTAGTTTCTACTCATGTAGTTACTAAGATTTCTACTTCTTTTGTCACCTTCAAACACTGTAAATTCTCCTACACATACCCATGATTCTTTCTCTCCAAATACATCCCCAAATAATACTCAAAATACTTCTTCCTCTATCCCCAAACTCAAATCATTCCTTCCCCTGTAAAACCTAAAACTATCCCTTCTTCCTCAATTGTACAAACACCAAAACCTACCACTTTCAAACCCATCCTCTACCCCCTTAAATCCTTTAACTAAGGAAGCTCCTAACACTGAGAATCCCGCTCATCATAGAGAAGTAAGTGGTCATGGTACTGAGGAAAATTTTATAGCTAGTGAAGTACCTCAACCCAGCATCAAGCCAATCCAAGAGGACTTGACTGATAAATCCATCTTAGCTAAGATTAGGGAACTTGCAAGGAAGCAATTTCCTTCCCTAAAAACTGATGCTGAGTTTGATGGATCAGTCAGCTATGTGCTACTGACTCAAGAATTGATGGACTTATCCTCTAAGACTAAGGCTAAAATTCTAGAGTTCGAGGAACACTCAATTATTCCCTCTAAATCTATCTACTTTGAAGAGTTTGAGAAGATTAAAGGAAGCTTGTTTGCGATTCACAACCAAATGGCAAAGGAAAGTGCCAAAAGCTTAGTGGACAAGATGGCTCTGATTCTCTTTGGGCTGACTGATTCTGCAGCTCAACTTAGCAAAGCTATCTCATCTATTCTTATGTTTACTACCGTTGCTAATGCAATGGGAGGAAAGATGAAAGGTAGTATTGACGCTGCAGTTTGAACACCACATTGGTGGCTCAAGCTACATAGTTTCATCAGTTTTGCGAGGAAAAAGCTAAGATTAAGAGCAAAACCGATCGCAAAATAGAAGTTATCCATAAGGAGGTGGAAACCACTAAGGACATTGATCACATCATAGCTAAAGTGTTGGAATCCATGTCTAGACTATTATCGAACCAAGATAAGAAGTTGGATAGCATGCAAAAGAAGGTGGAAGAATCTAACAAGAAAGCTGAGAAACCCTCGCTGGACCTTGATGTGCTTGCTAAGAAGATGGAGTCTGCCTGTAGGATTGTCAACAACAACACTGATGAAAAATTATCTAAATCTTAGAAGACTCTCATCGAAGCATTGGGTAAGCTATTTTCGAAGCCAATTGAGTCACTTGACTCAGATACTGGTCTCTCTATGCACAAAAAGCTTAATCTGATGAAAGATAAAGTCAATGACAAGCAGAACTCTATCAACCAAATGGTGATAGAAGGGATGTATGACTCGTAAGACATAGAGTATACGGCTACAACTATGCACTCCATCAATCCTAGAATCATTGACATGGAGGCACAACTAAAGATTGCTATTTTTGCTTTAGACTTTTGGGTTTGTTGCAGTGTTTTCAACAATTTTCTTGCCAGGAATTTGATCAAATAGCCCATCTCACTCGATGTCATCATCTCCTCTTGAATGAGCTGAATGATCAAGACTATCTTTCTTAGAATGGAAAGGAGAAACTTGAATCTAAAATTGAGCCAGCCATCATTGGGAAGCAAGAGGATTTCCATACTGCCATCGACTCTTTTAACTTGTGCCTTGAATAAATTGTGAAAGGCCAGGTAACAATGGGGGAGAAGTTAGTGGAAATTCAACAAGGACGGTAACTTAGTATAGACACTCATTACCAAGCCAGCCTTCGCGTCAACCTCAAGGATCTCAAGCTCAACAAGTGCATCATAAAAAATAACACCATTCTTTGTCTAGTCATCCAAGAGGAGGATCAAGCTCTCAGCACCGTACATACCTATAGACTAGTTTCTTAAAACTTGTAATAAGACTTCATGTAATCTATGTTCAGAACACTATTTGTGAACTGACTAAGTATATCTTTTGATAATCAATAAAATTACAAGTTTCTCCATCAAGTCAAGTTAAGAGCTTCTTAACTAAGTATATGATGTTAAATATCTGTATGTTTTTGCATAACAACGTGTTGTAGGAATATGTGACTAGAACAACTCAAGAGAAGAGATAAAGTAAGACAAAGTCCCAAAATGGAGAAAATTCCACTAAGTATGGGGGAGCTGAGCTGCTTGTAGAAGACTCACTCAGTATGGGGGAGCTCAAGCTGACTAAGGAAAGCCACTCAACATGTGGGAGTCTTGCATCTCTTATCAGGTATCTCAATATCTTTAAACTACTCATTTAATTAATCTCTTCTACTACCTAGTTTATTATCTATCCAAAATGGGGGAGATTGTTGAACCCAAGTTAATAATACTTCACAATTTTAAACGTTTTGGAAATAACAAATTATCTAGGATAGTAAAATTAACTGAATACTAAGTATACTCTAAATTAATGAAGTTTACTTGAGTTTGTTTAAGGAAAAAACTCATTATACTGAGTAATTAATTAAGTTACGGCTTAGAGTAAGAAAAGTTAAGCTGAGTATTACATAGTTTATAAAGATATTTACTCAACTGTGCTGAGTTAGCTTTTTAGGAATAAAAGGATGTTTTCCTTGGACACTTAGAGAATATTTGACACTTGTGCTACTAACATCTTCTATGAGAAATGAAATATACCTATGATGATTTTTAGGTTAAAAGGCACTGAAATTAAAGAAGATATTCTTGTTTTCCTCACATTCAAAAGGTGTCAATCTGGACCGTTAGAGATTCCTCACTAAAGTCCAAGATAAAAGGAAACCTCTAACATGCGTTATTTCTCAGTGTCTCCGCGTGCCTCTGCAAATGTTAGAAAGTCAACTAATGAAAAAATTCCATGTTTCATCTCGCGCGCCTCTCTATCATAATAGATTTCTTAAAGATAAAAGATTTTTTAACAACGGAATTATATCGCGCTTCAACATTTGAAAACTATATCTCTAAACGTCATGGAATCTATCTCCAATGGGAAGATTTGAAAGATTTGAAGTGAAGAGAAATTGAAGAGCTGTCAAGATGAGAAGTTTGCAATGGCTAATTCTAAGAGCTTCAACTATAAACAAAAGATTGGAGAAGACATTCAAAATTGGTTAATCATCTAGAATTTCTTAAAGAGCTTAAACTCTATTCATCTACCCCCAGCTTCAAGAAATTTCAAATCAAGCAATAAGCAAACATTCATTGTTCAAATTAGTTTGTAATAGAGAGAGAAATATCACTTAAAGATTTAACATTGTAAAGGAATCAACAATTTATAAGTTGAATTCCTTTGTTCGTAAATTTCTTTTCGAAATTTGAGTAACGGTTTGGGAAGGGTACCTAAATTGTGGATTGAGTGGTAGTTAGAAAGAATGATACTTTCTGTAATAGAGTCTACCCACAGTAAAGGCTTCTCTACCTAAGGAAGGAACAAAATCACTAGTGGATTAAAGCTAGGAAAGGAATTCGAGGACTGGAGGAAGGCTAAGGGCCGAACCAGGATAAAATATCAGGTGTTGAAGTTCTAACCTTAATCACTTGCCTTTATCGCTTTTATCTCATCCATCATTCTATCTCTATTTTCAGTTTTGCTTGAGAAAGCAATCCGTGCTGAGTAGAGTACTCAACATACGATTGAAGATAAATTGTGCCAGCAATGCTGAGCAATTTATAAATTTTTAGACCAACTCACCACGCAGCACTCAACACATGCATCTAAAAACTTTAACTTGGTAAATATTTTATAAAAATTAAAAAGTAACCAAGAACACCATTCAGCCCCCTCTATTGTGTTATTAAGTCATCTAAGGACTAACAGACCTATTGTAATGTTAAAAAGAACCTAGCTCTAGTCATTGATGGAGTATTATATGGTCCTTATACATCAACATGAGAAATCTGAGAAGCTCTATCAGAAGAAATACAACTTCTATTAAAAATGTTCTTGTGCTACTTAGCACATGGATAAATCTCACACAATCTTAAGGTGTTACTTATTACAATATAATGTATGTGACTTAGGCAATCTAATGATGCATGTCCTAGCTTCAAACTCCATTAATTAACAATAAAGTTCTCTTCATTATTTCTATATACATGTAAAGCATGAAAAATTTTGCATTTTTCAAACTTCTTGTTAGTCTAAGATAGCTTAAATAACATAGTAGAGGGGGGTGAATGTAGTTACTTGGTTCTTTTTATGATTTATAAAATTCTTTTCCACGTTTAGTTTTTAGATGCGTATTAAGTAACTTGATGTTGAGTACAAGTCTAAAAACTATAAACTACTCAGCTTCGTTGACTTAGTTTATCTTCAATTTGTGCTGAATACTTTACTCAGATTGGATTGGTTTTTAAAGCTAAAATTATAAAACAGAGAGAATGATGAATGAGTAAGGATACTATAAAGACAAACGGCAAAGGTTAGAAATTCAACATCTAAGATTTTATCCTGGTTAGGCCCCGAGCCTACCTCCAGTCCTCGGATTCTTTTCTGAGCTTTAATCCACTAATGTTTATTTCCTCCCTTAGGTGGAGAAGCCTTTAAAGTGGGCTGACTATATTATAGAAAGTACCTTTCTTTCTAACTACCACTCAACTAGAGTTTAGGTACCCTTCCTAGACTGTCACTAAGATTTGAATTGAGAATTTGCGAACAAAAGATTTCAACTTATAAAAATCATTGAATCCTTTTACAATGTTAAATCTAAGATTATTTCTCACTATTAAAAATTAATTTGAAAATTAATATTTACTTAGAGTGCTTGATTTAGAATTTCATAATGTTGAGAATATTTTGACAATATTTCAGCTCTTTAAGAAATTCAATGTGATTCACCAAGTTTGAACGTCTACTTTAGTCTTCTATATATGCTTGAGGTTTTTGGAAGTAGCCATTACTAACTTTTCTTCCTGACTTTAACTTCAATTTATCTTCTCTTCGCAGCTTTCAAATTTTTCCATTTAAAACAAATTCTATAATGATTAGAGACAAAGAATTCGAACGTTGAAGCACGAGATTAATAATTAGGATCTAGTTCCTAAACCAAAGGGATTCTATAATCTTTCAATCATCTTCACCTTTTAGTTTAGGAACTAGATCCTAAACATCATTGTGTTTGAATTGATCCATTTTCTCTTGTATCGCGATCATCTAATAATCATTTCCTTCATCATCTTCGAACTTCTTCGGTTTAATCAATGAGATGAAAGCTGGATGGCTCATTATTCTGCTAAGCTAACCTCATGTCATCACAGGATTATGAACATCATCAGTAATGCTTTCAAGTGGGTGATTGTGATGAGTCCTAATCTCTCTTAGAAGACTCGAATCTACAATGGGAGTCTCTACGCTGGGTTGTTGAGGCTGCGATTGATCTTCTGCTTCATTGAAGTTGATTGAAAGATCTTCATCAACTTTAAATTCATAAGCTTTAAGCTCTTGTGATGGGTTAGGAACACAAACAGTGGCATGCTGAGTTGATTTTCTAGTAGGTTTACTCCTTCGTCATCATCAAACGGTCATCTATCTACATTTTTAGTTTCATCAAAATCTACATGCATAGACTCCTCTAATAAGCTGATCCTCTTGATATATATTCTATATGCCTGGCTGTTAGTCGAGTAACCTAGAAGAATACCTTCATCAGCCTTTGGATCAAACTTTCCTAGCTTCTCCTTGGTGTTTCGAATGAAGCACTTATAACTAAATGATCTAAGATGACCAATCTTAGGCTTGCGCCCTTACCAAAGTTCATTGAGTGTCACTCAAGAATTGGGTGAATTAAAATCCAATTCAAGATATAACAAGATGTCTTAACAGCTTCTCCCCAAAAGTACTTTGGTAGATTGTTATCACTCAGCATGGATTGAGCCATTTCAACTATTGTTCTATTTTTCCTTTCTACAAACCTATTTTATGGAGGAGTATAAGGAGCAAAAAATTTGTGGTTAATACCATGTGCTGAACAAAATTGTTTGAAATGAAAGTTTTCGAATTCATTTCCATGATCACTTAAGATTATACTAATTATAATTCCCAGTTTCTACATTATTCGATTACTAAGTTTAACAAAAGACTGAAAGGTTTCATCTTTGCTACTCAACAAGACTACCCAAGTGAATCTTGTGAAGTCATCCACAACTACTAATGAAATTCTTTTTGTTAGTCCTAAAAGGCTTAAAATAACAGTAGAGGGGGTGAATGAAGTTCTTGGTTTCTTTTTTGATATTTGTAAAAATATTTTACAAAGTTATGTTTTTATATGCGTACTGAGTTAATCATGTTGAGCTAGGTCTAAAAACAATAAACTGCTCAGCTTTGCTGGCATAATTTATCTTCAATCGCTATTAAGTACTTTACTCATCTCGGATTGGTTTTCAAGGAAAACAAGTGAAATAGACATAATGATGAATGAGATCAACACGATAAAGGCAAACAAAAAAGGTTAGAACTTTTACACCTGAGATTTTATCCTGGTTCTACCGGTAGCCAACCTCCAGTCCCTAAATTCCTTTCTGAGGTTCAATCCACTAGTGATTCATTCCTTCCTTAGGCGGAGAAGCCTTTGCAACGGGTAGAAATAATTACAAAAAGTACCCTCCTTTCTAACTACCTCTTAAACACAATTTAGGTACCCTTCCTAAACAGACACTCAGATTTATCAACTAAGATGTGAATGAAGGAATTCAATTTATAGAAATGTTGAATCCTTTACAATGTTAAATCTTAAGTGCTATTCTCTCTATTACAAATAGATATTGAAAATTTATGTTTACTGATTGCTTGATTTGGAATTTTTTGAAGCTGGGAGTATTCGAAAATAGTTTCAGCTCTTAGAGAAATTCAAGGTGATTCATAAAGTTTGAATGCCTACTCTAGTCTTCTATTTATAGTTGAAGATCTTCGAATTAGCCATTGCAAACTTCTCATCCTGACAGTTCTTCAATATCTCTTCTCTTCAAATCTTTCAAATTTTCCCATTGGAGACAAATTCCAAGACGTTTAGAGATAGAGATTTCGAACACTGAAATGAGAGATTAATTTGTTAATCTAAAGCATTAAAAACACATTTATCTTTAAAAAATCCATTCTGATAGAGAGGTGTACGAGTTGTAACATGGAATTCTATGAATGGTTGACTTTGCTGATGTTGTAAAGTTGCGTGGAGACATTGAGAAGCGGTGCATGTCAAAGGATTCCTTTTACCTTGGACTTCAGTGAGGAATCTCCAACATTCAGTATTGACACCTTTTTATTTATGAGAACAGCTAGAATATCTTTAATTTCAACTCTTTTTCTCTTGAAAAGCATCAAGGGGATATTCTGTTTATCATAGAAACAGTTAGTTGCACATGTTTCATTTAATTCTCTAAGTGTCAAAGAAACTTAGCTTTTTGGTATTAAAAAGCTAACTCAACACATCTGAGTAAATAGCTTATAAACTATTTAATACTAAGCTTAACTCAGCTTTTCTTACTCTAAGCCATAACTTAATTAACTACTCAGTAAAGTGAGTTGATTTCCACTAACAAACTTAAGTAAACTTCATTAATTAAGAGTATACTTAGTACTCAATTAATTTCAGAATCCTAATCAAGTTGTTATTTCCAAAACATTTTAAGTACTATGAGGTATTATTAACTTATGTTCTACAATCTCCCCCATTTTGGATAGATAGAAAACTAGGTAGTAGAAGAGATTAATTGAATAGATAGTTTCAAGGTATATGAATACCTAGAAAGTGATGTAAGACTCCCCCATGCTCAGTGAATTCCTTAGTCAATTTGGACTCCCCCATACTGAGTGGATATTCTTCAATCAGCTTAGCTCCCCCATACTTAGAAGAATTTACTTCAAATTGGGACTTTGTCTTACTTCAGCTTTTCTTTAAGTTTGGTCTTAGAGTACATTCCTACAATAGTTTATAAGCAAAAAAATACATGCATTCAATGTCAAATATTGAGTTAAGAAGCTCCTAACTTTGACTAGATGAAAAAACTTGTAATTTTCATTTTATAGATAAAAGATACTTAGTCAGTTCACAAAAAGTGTTCTAAACTAAGATTACATTATAATACCTATTACAAGTTCTAATAATCTAGTTACAACTATCTACGATGCTGAGAGCTTGATGATTCGCCTCTGGGATTACTTAATGAAGAATGATGGTGTTGATGCTATTGGTGATGTGATTGTTATTGTTGAGTTTGCTGAGACTGAGGATCCTAAGGTTGACGTTGAGGCTGGCTAGATAAGGAATATTTGTATTGCATTGCCATCCTCGTTGCATCTTCCACTACCTTCTCCTCCTTTTTAACTGGCCTTTCTTAATTTGCTCTAGGCACAGGTTAAAGGAGTCGAGGGAAGCTTGGAAATCCTCTTGCTTTCCTCTGAAAGATGGTGAGATTTCTAATTCGAGATTTTCTTTCCCTTTGAGAGTTGAGATGTCTTAATCATTCAGCTCTTCAAGAAGTAGATGATGGCACCGCGTGAGATGGGCTATTTGATCAAATCCTTGGCTGGCAAACTATTGAAAGCATTGTAACAAACCATGAAAGTCTGAAGCAGAGATAATAATCTTTAACTGAGGCTCTATATCAATGATTCTAGGATATAAGGAGTACATAGACCTAGCCATAAACTCAATGTCCCTTGAGTCATACATCCCAGCTATGACCATTTGATTGATAGAGAGATGCATGTCATCGACTTTATCCTTCATCAAATCCAACTTCTTATGCATGGAGAGACCAGTATTTTGGTTAAGAGACTCAGTTGGCTTAGGGAACAACTTTCCAGAAGCTTCAATGAGAGCTTTCTGTGCTTTTGAGACTCTATCATCAGTATTGTCATTGATAAGCTTGCAAGCAGACTCCATCTTCTCAGCTAGCGCATCGAGGTCTAGCAAAGGTTTTTCAACCTTCTTCCTAGTCTCTTCTACTACCTTCAACACCTGATCCAACTTCTTATCATGGTTCACCATCAGCTTAGACATAGACTCCAAAACCCTTAGCCATGCAATGATCAATTTCCTTTATGGTATCCACTTCTTTGTACACAACTTCAATCTTCCTATCTGTGCCCCTTTTTATTTTGGCTTACTCCTTGCCAAACTAATGAAACTATGTAGATTGAGCCACCAAAGTAGTGTTCAAGCTACTCAGCTGCTCAGCAGCATCATCAATGCTACCTTCATCTTTCCTGCCATCATGTTAGTGAGATTAGTAGATGTAGGGATAGAGGTGACAGCTATGCTGAGCTGTGCTATAGAATTTGTCAGCTCAGTTAGGATTAGAGCCATCTTGTCTATTAAACTTTTGGCGCTCTCCTTCGCCATGTGATTACGAATCGCAAATAAGCTCCCCTGAATTTTCTCAAACTCCTCGAAGTAGAGGGATTCAGAAGGAACACTTGTGTGTTCCTCAAACTCTGGAATTTTTGCCTTAGTTTTAGCAGACAAGTCTGTCAATTCTTGAGATAGCAGTACACGAATAACTACTCCATCCAACTTAGTAACAATTTTTAGAGAGGGGAATTACTTCCTTGCGAGCTCTCTAATTTGAGCTAAGATGGATGTATCATCCAAGTCCTCTTAGATTGGCTTGCTACTCGGTTCAGGTACTTCACTAGCTATAAAATTTATCTTAGTACCATCACCACTTGATTTTCCATGTTAGGAACTTCCCTAACCAAAGGGGTTATAGTGTTAGAGGATGGGTTTGAAGAAGTGGTTGGTTTAAAGGTTTGTATAGTTGAAGAAATGGGAATAGATTTGGTTTTTATAGGAAAAGAGATTGTTGCGATTTTAGTATTTGGAGGAGGAGGAGAAGAATGTGGGGAAAAGAATAGGAGAGGAAGAAATATTGACTGGTGAATTTAGAGAGTTTGGGGGTTGAGAAATTACAGAATCTTCAGGTTGAAAAGGAGAATTTACAAGAATAGAAGGGATTTTTGAATATACAGGAGTTGGGATGGTAGGATTTACAAAAGAAATTGGGGTAGGATTTAGAGGTACCTGGGGGTTAGTTGATTGGCCCAAGGATGGGTCAGCCTTAGGTAACTCAACTTGAGTAGAAGAAGGCTCAGACTGAGTGGAAGTTGGCTTAGGAATGTTGGCCTTAGGTGGAGCATATTCTTTCTGGTTTATGGTTTCTACATCTTTACCAACATCCTCTTCATTGCTGCTCACTACTTGGATATTTCACTTGACAGGTCAAGTGGTGGTAGAGCGCTTTCGTTGAGTTCCCCTTATTTTGGAAAGTACTTCCTCTACATGGGTTGTTGCTGCAGTACTAAGGGTTTCAAGGTCTTCTTTGCCTTTCTTTGAGGTTTCCTGCTTCTTAGTTACTAAAGTTACCTCCAACTTGCGCTTCCTCTGGATCAAGGTATCATCATTGTCCACTACATCCTCTTCTTCTTCAACCCATTATCTCACCTTAGCTTCCCTCTAAGCATGAGTTTTTAGCTTTAAGGGCTTCCTTTACCTAACTTGTGGCAGGGCATGTGTGACTCTTACCCTTTCGTTTGCTAGGATGGCTATTACTTTTAGGGAGCCAACTTTTGATTTGGGATAGGAAGCTGTAGAAGTGGTTGTTGGGAGTTTCTCCAGCTAAGCAGATAAAGGAACATCCTCATTGGTCTCCTAGCTAGAACCCTTGATATCGACCACAAACGCATCTTCATCCTCCTTTAGCATAGCTTTTCGAAATATAATTGGTTCCACTCTGGCCTTCTTTAGCTTGAGATCCTTGGCCTTGGTGTAGCGGGTGTGAACCTGCTAATACTTAAAGCTTACTGAAGTGAGGCATATCTAGCACCTTCTTTCCTAAAATTACCGTGTCTCCAGGGCCATCCAAGAATGGAGCAATGTCCAACCGCACTGCCTTCATCATAGTGGTAATGAGGTAACCATAATGGTAGACGGTAGTAGCTTTGGTCAAGGGATACATAAGCAACATTGACTAATTGAGTTGCTAGCCCTCTTCCATATGGTAGACCACACACCTCTTGAAGTAGGTGTAGCTGCTCAAATACCCATTCTTGGGTAGTAAAATCTTTACAAGAAGCTCATGACAAGCTCTTGCCTCCTAGCTCACTCTCGAAGTAGCTATTTCTCCATATCCATAGTTTGCGGGAAGCTCCCAAACTACTGGGAAAGCCACTATCTCCTCATCTCCAGTTCTTCTAAGCATTGTACCTTTCAAAGGAATATTCAAGAGGTTGGCCACCAAATTTGCGTAGATAAGGAAAGATACGTTGTTGAAATCCACCAACAACACATCTTCAAAGCCCTTTATGGTGTAGAGAGTGGAATAAAAACCTTTAATGAGGCTTTTGATAACAAAGCCTTCAAGAAAAAGGAATTGGCTGAGGTTTTATTGCTTGATGACCTTGTGCATGAACTAATTGAGTAGAAGACTCTCATAGTTCACTTCAAATACTAGACCGAAATCCAGGTCTTCAGCCCATTCAACCTTGGTGAAAATGGTTCCATATGGAAAAAAGATTCTCTTCCATGATCCATCAATGTGCACAAACATCTTTTTCCTAGATATGCCTTGGAGTTTTAGAGTTCTTTTGGTGAGTGCCATTTGAAAATGAACAGGGTTTGAGAGTAGAAGTGAGATTAGGGTTTTTGCAGAGAAAACGATTAGGATTCAAAGAGCAAGTAACCTCTCTCTTCATCTCCTTTTAGCTTTTATAGGCTTCTTCCACTTGTAAAGATATTTGGCACTTTCACAACATATAATTAAAATCAACGCTTAGATGAACACTTGATTCACTGACTTAGTATAACCATGAGTTTAGTAGTAAATGGTTTCAATTAAAACGCACATCTTTTGAAATTGTGGGATTTGATTTTTAACTACGGAACTGAATCTCACGGCGTTACTTTAAAAAGTAAATAGTGTTAGACACGTGTTATCTCCTTTGGCTGAGTTAAGATTTGCTTTTCAACACTTAGCCAGATTTATTGATTTGTCCTTCACATGGGGTATGCCATACTAATAAGCTACCTAAGAATATTGAACTATTCCTTTGGCAATGGTTTGGTGAATATGTCAGCTCACTGCTCCTCAAAAGGAACATACTCCAACTTGACATCTCCCCTTAACACATGATCCCTTATGAAGTGATGTCTAATATTGTCATGCTTCATTCTTCCATGTTGAACTAGATTTTTTGATAGGTCAATTATGCTCTTGTTATCACACATAACTTCAAGACACTTAGACTTTATACCATAATCTTCTAGTTACTTCTTAATCCATAGTAGTTGTTCTACTCAACTTCCTGCTACCATGTACTCAGTGCTACATGTTAGATATAGTGTATACCCTAAGAGTAATTAGGGTAGTACATTAGCTTTTATGATGTATAAACATATTTATTAATTAATAAAAGGCTTTTCTTTGTTATTCAAAGTTATTTTTTTAAGTATATATGTACGTCTATATGTTATACTTATTAATTGATTAACAAAGTCCATGACATAAGTTATAGCATAGAAGAGAAATCATAGTGGGACTATGATTGTTGAGATTCTCTTTATGTGTAATTATAATTATGTCTAAACGTCCC
>CATIWQ010060423.1:0-27959 GCA_949673415.1 Euphorbia schlechtendalii | reverse complement strand
CTGATGAAGAGGTGCGTTTAAGTTTGAATGTGTTTTGTTGATAATTAATTAAAATATATGTGATAATTAAAATTATATGGTCTAGTGGTGAGGTGGTAGTTTGCTAGTTTCTAGGTTGCTAGTGAGGTGGTAATTTGCTAGTGAGGTGGTAGTTTGCTAGTATTCAACTGGTAGGAATCTATTTTTGTAGTTGTTAAATTCTTTGTTTGTTATAAATGTTTTTATTAATCCATTTTTTAGAAGAATTGTTCTTTTTGAAGTTTTTTACTGATTTTTATGTGGTATTTAATTGATAGTAGTCTAGTTTTTATGTTATTGAAGACTCAGATATTTAGTCTTTTTACAGGATTATTCAATTTCTTTGTGTTTTTTTTTTGTTCAACTCATCTTGTGTGGTATTTATCTAGTAGTAATCTAGCATTTTTTTTGTCTAAAAGAATCTGTGTTTTGGTAATCTTTTTTTTTGTGATCATTAAAATTGTATGATCTAGTAGCGATGTGGTAGTTTTCTAGTATCCATGTTTTTCGAATTCCTTTTGTCTTAGTTATTTTTTATTTTTTTTCCCTTCAAAATGAACTGATATAGTACTCAACTGGTAGGGATATGGTTTTTAACAATTTTTCCCTAATTACATCTTTTTTTCTTTTTCGATGCTTTCACAGGAAGCTGCTAAAGTTGTAAAGGCAACAAAGTTGCACCAGAAGAGGGAGGAAACGAAAAGGGGGGAACAGGTTATGGTTGTAGAACCTGAGGAAGTTCTAAAGAATGGTGAACCTGATGTCATTCACCAGATTAAATCTGATTTAGCTAAGAAGAAAGTTGATGAAGAGGTGCGTTTAAGTTTGAATGTGTTTTGTTGATCATTGATTAAAGTATATGTGATCATTAAAATTATATGGTTTAGTGTTGAGGTGGTAGTTTGTTAGTCTCTAGGTTGCTAGTTGGTATTTTTCTAGTGAGGTGGTAGTTTGCTAGTATTCAACTGGTAGTAATATATTTTTTTGTAGTTGTTAAATTCTTTGTTTGCTATAAATGTTTTATTAATCCATTTTTTGAGAAGAATTGTTCTTTTTTGAAGTTTTTTTACTGATTTTTATGTGGTATTTAATTGGTAGTAATCTAGTTTTTATGTTATTGAAGACTCGGATATTTAGTCTTTTTACAGGATTAATCAATTTCTTTTGTGTTTTTTTTGTTCAACTCATCTTGTGTGGTATTTATCTAATAGGAATCTAGTACTTTTTTGTCTGAAAGAATCTGTGTTTCGGTAATCTTATTTTTTGTGATCATTAAAATTGTATGATCTAGTAGCGATGTGGTAGTTTTCTAGTAACCATGTTTTTCGAATTCCTTATGGTTTTTAACATTTTTTCCCTAATTACGTCTTTGTTTCCTTTTTCGATGTTTCATAGGAAGCTGCTGAAGCTGGACGGGCAACAGATTTGCTCCAGAAGAGAGAGAGGATGAAAAGGGGGAAACAGGTTATGGTGGTAGAACCTGAAGAAGTTCCAAAGAAGAGAACTAAAAAACCCTCAGCTGTGACAAAATCCCCATTTACAAAGGAGTTTGGTTCTGACGCTAAAAAGCGAGTCATTTACAATGCATATGTGCTTGATGACTATGCGATAATTGGGGAGCCTTTTAAGCCTACTGACCAGGATTTGGTTATGAACTTTGATCGTCATTTGTCTATTGGGAAGCTTGGCAGTAAAAATTTGTATGTTTTTTGTTACATGTTTATTTCTTTTTATTCCTTTTTTTTTGCATGTTATTCTTTTTGTTTAAAAAAATGATGAGGTGATTATTTTTAAATTTATCATGTGATTAGTGTGCATCAAAGATGGTTCCCAAAGAATGTTGATTCGATCCCATGCCTCGAATTCAAAGCATTGGATGTTGCAAAAAAGACATTTTGGTATGAGCTATTCACTCCTGGAATCTACCTCGCCAGTGATGTAAGTTTAGCATCTTTTTTTTGGTGAATTCTTTTTAGAGCAAAATGTGGCATACCGGTGAATACCAGATATATACTAGCAATCTACCATTTGTTTTTTTATATCTTTTTTTAAAATTTTAGCTTATACCAGTTGTTTACTAGTTACTTACCAGTTCTGTATATTGTATGTTAAATACTAGAAATACTGGCATTTATCTAGTATTTATCTAGTTCACAGATTTTAGTTTCAATATTTTTTATATTTTAGTTTGTTTATTTGTTTTTTTATTTTTTATGCAGCACCTCGATCTTTGCTTGTACTATTTGAGGAAGAAAGGGAAGTACTGTGATCGAATCGTGAATGACTTCACCACTATTGATATGGCATTTGAGGGTTATGCAAAGACAGCCATTGGCGCTATAGACTTTGGTGTAAGCGGGTCAGCGCTTTATCATATTATTAACATTGATGATCCCATTGGAAATCGGATCATGGGTATAGGCATGTATTGCGTCTAAGCTTGGGAGTTGGTGAAGCGCGTGTACATACCGTTTATGGCGGGGGAAGATCATTGGGATCTTGCTAAGTTTCAAGTCAATGAGCGCAAGTTGTATGTGTATGACTCTTTGAGGAATAGGATGTCGTTTGACGAAACCATGGTTGTTGCAACCCGTATTGCTAGAGTCATTCCTTACTATATCAATAATTTTGATCTATGGCTAGACACTCGAGTCATTGAAAACCCCGCGTACATAGGCGTCGACCCACTGAAAATTCTAGATATTGAACTTGTTGAAGACTTGCCTCAACAGAATAAATGGTAATCATACACCCTGACTAATTATCTCTTCATTTTTTCCATCTCCCTCTCTACTAATTTTTCTCTTTTTATCTGGTAGTTAACTAGTCTTTCTGTCCTTTTTTAAACCATGGTCCCTTAATGAATTTTGTTTGATGTTTTTTATTTTGTCCCTTAATTTTTTATGATCTGGTAGTTATCTGGTATTGAACTTGTAATGAGATTTTCATTTTTTTTATCTGTTTTCAGTGATTGCGGGGTGTATGTATTGAGCTATATTGAGTTTAATATCGAGGGGAAGCAAATGCCTAAAGATTTCAATATTTGGCAACAAAGGAGGAGACTTGCTTTCAGTTTGTTCATGCATGGACGTGCGAAGATTAAAGAGAACACGGAGAGTGGCGATGATATTTGTAGAACACTCAGTGAAATGTTAGATAGCCAACAACCTTTGCCACCATTTTGAATTTTTTTGGTTGTAACAGAATTTTTAGAATATTTTTTATATTTTTTTGGTTTGTTCAAAACAGTCCCTTGCTTTTGTATATGAATTTTTTCGTAATGTACGAAAATGAAAGTAATTGAAAATCACAGGTTCATTTTGTTGGAAATGTGGTATTTTTTTGGTTTTTATCTAGTATTTGGTAGTAATGTGGTATTTTATCTAGTTTTTTGCATTGAATTTATGTAGTATCTGGTATTTTTCTAGTATTAATTTAGTATTGGAATGAATGTCTTTTTTATCTAGTATTTGCATGGAATTAATGTTCGACACAATGCCCCAAACGGATGCAAAATCACTATTTTGATGTTTTATCCAGTATTTATCTGGTATTGGCATTTTGATCTGGTAGGAATGTGGTATTTATCTAGTATTGGTATTAATGTTGTATGTATCTAGTTTTTTATCTGGTATTGGCATGCATAGTTAACTCAAAATCACCAAATTAATATTTTACATCATTTTTTTGTTCTGATTGTACTGGTATTTATCTAGTGTTTATCTAGTATTTTATCTAGTATTGGTAGTAATGTGGTATTTTATCTGGTATCGGCGGTTTGTTCTGGTAGGAATGTGGTATTTATCTAGTATTTGGTAGTAATGATGTATTTATCTGGTATTGGCATTTTCATCTGGTAGGAATGTGGTATTTATCTAGTATTTGGTAGTAATGTTGTATTTTTTCGGGTATTGGCGTTTTGTTCTGGTAGGAATGTGGTATTTATCTAGTATTATCTAGTATTGTTAGTAATGTTGTATTTCTCTGGTATTGGCGTTTTCATCTGGTAGGAATGTGGTATTTATCTAGTATTTGGTAGTAATGTTGTATTTTATCAGGTATTAGCGTTTTGTTCTGGTAGGAATGTGGTATTTATCTAATATTGTTAGTAATGTTATATTTATCTAGTTTTTTTATCTAGTATTGCCATGTGTAGTTAACTCAAAATCATCAAATTAATGTTTTAAATCTTTTTTTATCCTGATGGTACTGATATGGTATTATTCAATGGAATAATAACAATCTATCCTTAATTGTATCTATCTGGTATGGAGCTGGTATTTTCCAACAAAAACTCAATGATTCACAATTGAAACATGGAAATGTTCAACAAGCTGAGCTAAAATATTAACTTACTAATGAAACAAAGAAAACTACATATTATTTATTTAGCTCCCGAGCACGCTCTCTTGTTATGCACACTAATGCCACAAGACCTGCAACGAACAGTGAACTTCTTCATCGCTTCCCAACCAGCCTTGATTCTATGTTTTCTAGGCTTGCCAACTTTTATAACTATGTCCGGTGGTAGAACTTCTTGTTCCATAATGTCTTGAGGTATGTCCCAATGATTCCTTGATGGAATTGGATGGATAACTGCAGAATATGTCTCGATCATCTTTTGTTTCTTGAAGTAGGTAGAGCAATAATCAACTGAGTTTAAACCCCTTTTCTTTATGTGAGCAAGAGCAAGTGAACAAGGGATCTCGTCAATCTGAAATCTTCCACAAGTACATGTTCTCTCATTAAGATCGACAACACTTTTGAAGCCATTCCTGTTTACCAAAGCTAGATGGTTAGTTGATGGTTCAACCTAATAATTAAGAATTTAATAGTTAGGGATCAAAACAATTCATGTAAATCACAAAATAATTTTTTTGAAGTAGTGGTAGACAAATGGTAGGGAGCTAGTATCTAGTGAATTCATAAAACAAAATATAACATTTTTTTAGCAACTCATGTAAATCAAAAAATATGTTTTTGAAGCAGTGGTAGACAAATGGTAGGGAGCTAGTATCTAGTGAATTCATGTAAAAAATATAACATTTTAGCATCAAGGTAAAGTTAGTCTTACTCACCTCCATTTTTGCGGCGAGTGCATACTTTTTTAGGATCTTTTTATGGTACCTCTTGGTCAGCTCTGTTCTGGTTTTTTCTGCAATTTCTCTGTTTGTGTGAAAAATCCTCTGCACCATATTCTACAAGAAATTGACGAGGGAAGAAATGGGAAGAGTCTTGGCTATCTTCATCATAGAATTCAGTGACTCTGCGTTGTCTGATGTCATTGCGCTGTATCGATTCGATGGCGAGTCCGCTCTACTCCATTTTTGAACACCGACATCATTCAAATATTTTGTTACCCCTTCATTAATTTTTTGCAGATGTCCCATGTTCTTGTTGAACTGACGGATTGTGTAAGAGTAGGATGCAAATCTGAAGTGTTTTGAAATTTCATCTGTCTTGGTTCTGTATTTTGTCCTGAGGTTCTAGAGCAAGTGATATGTGCCGATTCCATGCATTCCATCAGGGAAAACCTTCTTAAATCCCTTCTCTATGCTCGTGTGACGATCTGAAACCACTACCATACCAGCTCTGTCCCCGAACGCTTCTCTGAATTGCTGGAAGAACCATTCCCATGATTCGTCATTTTCTCCATCCATAACAGCAAACGCAAGGGGGAATATCTTCTCTGCAAATTTTTTTAACAGTTAATGAATTGTTTTACCATGTTTTATCTACTGGTACTGGTAAACACCTGGTTTTTTGGAGGGAAACCAGTTTTTTACCAGCAAATTACTAGTTTGTGTTTTTTTCTTGAAAGAATGATGATTGGCTAAGTAAGAGAAAACAAGGTATATTTTTAAATGCACATAAATCATCATCATCTTTACATGTTGGACTCAATAACAAATAAAAAGCATAGTAAACAGTGGGACCAAATACCAGCATTCTACCATGTATATACTAGAAGAATACTAGCAGTATTTTAAAAGAATACTGGCAGAATACAAGTTGGATTTTTTAAAATTGCTAAAATGAATAGACTGGATCAGTTACTAGTTTAATACTAGTTGTTTACTAGCTAAATACTAGCAGTATACCATCAGAATATCAGGAGTTTACTAGATGAATACAAGTTTGAAATTACATTTTTTTACCTGCAATGCCATAGGCGCCAGCGCATAAAAGGGTGCATTGTAGCAAGTTTTCAGGAATGTTGCATCTGCTACTACAATGGGCCTACAATGTTTCCACTGTTGGATGCACGCATGTAATGCAATGAATAGGTATTTGAATTTGTTTCCATTCATTGCTACATTGATCACGCTTGGAAGCATGTTGTACGATTCGGATGGAGAACCTCTAAGTAAGTTAAGTGATTCTTCCCTTGCACGCCATGCCTTTTGGTAGTTGATGTCGGCACCCAATTTGCTCTTCACATTGTTGATGATGTCTAATGGGTTGTAAACCTTCTTTTCATTCAAGTACTCATTCTTTATGTACTTTGTGATCACTAATTTTGTTGCCTGCCTATTCCCACTATGTCTCTTATCAATGTTATAGTTGTGCTCCTCTACATACTTCCTCACTACAAACAGTCCGTTGTAATTTTGCTATGATGCTTTTTGCATCCAGGGGCAGTCCGGTTCATTGCATTTCAAGTAGTATTGCTTGGGACATGATTTCACTACTTTGAATTGGAAGTTATTTTCAATAGCGTAGAAGCTTATTGCATCTTTCAAAACATTCTTGTCATTAAATACTTGGTTTACCTTGAGTCTCTCTATCGTTCTTTCAGATATCTCCACATCTTCAACATCATCCTCTATGGAATCTTGCTCGATGCAGCCATTTATCTCCTTCATGGCCATATCTGTGATTTTGCTAATGTAGGTGGAGTGTTCATCTTGGGAATGTTGTGTCATTGCTAGATTGTAAGAACAATCTCCCCTTTCAAAATGACTTCCATTATTTTCTTCTTCCATCAAAATTATCTCCTCTCCCTCTTCTTCTTCCATGGGACCTAACCAGGCATGGAAAGATCACATATAAACATGAGATACAAGCTTTCTTAAGTATATCAGAAAAATACTAGTAGAATACAAGTTGTATTTTTTTTTAAATTTCAATTGGATGAGTTACCGGTTTAATACCAGCTGTATATGAGGAAAATACCAGTTGGACATTTTTAACTAGTTTATGCAAATGAAATCTTAAACAAATGTCAGTACTAGTTGTTTACTAGCCAAATACCAGCATAATACCAATTACAAACTAGAATTTTTCTAAAATGTAGAAGCTTGATCATTAGTAGTTGAATACTAGCTGCATACTAGAAAAATACCAGTTGGACATTTTTTAACTAGTTTGTGCAAATGAAAGCTTAAAAAATGTCAGTACTAGTTATTTACTAGACAAATACGAGGAGTATGCCAGTTACAAACTAGAATTTTTCTAAAATGCAGAAGCTTGATCATTAGTAGCTCAGTACTAGCTGCATACTAGAAAAATACCAGTTGGACATTTTTTAACTAGTTTGTGCAAATGAAATCTTTAAAAAATGTCAGTACTAGTTATTTACTAGCCAAATACCAGCATAATACCAGTTACAACCTAGAATTTTTCTAAAATGCAGAAACTTGATCATTAGTTTCTGAATACTAGCTGCATACTAGAAAAATACCAGTTGGACATTTTTTAACTAGTTTGTGCAAATGAAAGATTAAAAAATGTCAGTACTAGTTGTTTACTAGCCAAATACCAGGAGTATACCAGTTACAAACTAGGATTTTTCTAAAATGCAGAAGCTTGATCATTAGTTTCTGAATACTAGCTGCATACTAGAAAAATACCAGTTGGACATTTTTTAACTAGTTTGTGCAAATGAAAGCTTAAGAAAATGTCAGTACTAGTTGTTTACTAACCAAATACTTGCATAATACCAGTTACAAACTAGAATTTTTCTAAAATGCAGAAGCTTGATCATTAGTAGCTCAATACTAGCTGCATATTAGAAAATACCAGCATAATACCAGTTACAAACTAGAATTTTTCTAAAATGCATAATACCAGCATTTTTACTAGCTTTGTACCAGAAGTTCAAAAATGTATTAGAGTTTACCTTCAACAACTGCAGCTGCTTTATCAAACTTTGTTATACACAGCGGATAGCTGTTCATTATAGTGCTTAGTAATTTGTATGAGAAGAAAAAATGCAGAAACATATCACTGTTGATTTCCATGGCAGGATCTCCATCTGTAACTTGAAATTCTATCTTCAAATCTTCTGCGTCTTCATTTATCTTCAAGCTTTCAACTAGGACCTTTATGAATTCAGAAAAACTAGTAGATTGCGAAATTAAGATGCCAGCAACTTTGTAACCAACGAGTTTTAAGTTTCCATTCCATGATCCGTAGCAGTGAATTAAAACAGGAATTCGATCCATTCTGTAGGTTATAGAAATCAAAATTCAGTTCGCATTGTTCTCAAACATGTGCTTGTAATTCGAAAATCAAATTTATTGAGCTCAGATACTTACTTGTGAAGATGTGAAGAAATCACGATTTTATTTTAGAGGAAACGAAGATTTTTGAGATTGAGTGATTCAAATTTGATGATTACGTTTAGTAGTTGCTTGAGAGAAAATAGGAAATTCGAGTATGAGTTTTTCAGATTTGATAATCGCGTTTAGTATTGGGAAGAAACTGTCCTTTATATAGGACGTATAAAGTGTAAAGAGGAAGTTTAAGTTTGGTACTGAATGACAGTTTTCAAATGGAACGTAAAAAGTGTAATTTTGAAACTTTTTTAGTACAATTATAAAATTTGCCCTTAATAAAAAGTAGTCAATTACCAAATGGTATTCCGAAATTACCAGGAAACATAATCAATTTTAATCCTTATTACTGATGGAATTAGGTCTCGTTTGGATGATAATTCTTCATGGTTCATTAATGTAATGTACGATATGGTATGGTACAGTATAGTATGATTCTTTTAAAATTTCGTGTTTGGATAAATCGTATGGTATGGTACAGTGTTTTTAAAATTTAATTTGATTTAAAGGAGAACCACCAAATCCGTGATTCTATTTTCATGGTTCTTAAAACCATGAAAAAAAACTATGAAAGAATCATACCATGAAAATAATCATATAAACAAACAAGTGAAGTTAAGTTATACCATACTATGAAAAAACTATGAACCAAACAAAGCCTATCGTATAATAAGTTTAGGCCCATCCTATTCATAGCCAAATCATCAAATGGAATTCCGAAATTACCAGGAAACATGCTACTCATCAAAAGACATAATTCCGCTTCGAAAGGCATAGGCTTTGACTTCAGTTGTTGCCAAACAACATTCAACTTGTTTTTCAATGCATTGGCAGCACTAGATAAGCCACCGTGCTCATCTCTAATGACTCTTTCCATTTGATGCAAATTTTAATAGCTAACGAAACTGCATGCCACAAGTTTTACTGATAAACTAACCCCATATACAGTAATAACTAATTAAGTTCCAGTTAGTTAATCAAATTGGGATTAGATAGAGAATTTACCTTGATATTTGACTTGTTTTAAACTCCGTCGTTGAAAAACATGTAGAATTAAGAGCCAATAGCTAAATAGAAAAAGAATAAGTAATATTGCTAAAGTCTTGGAGATACCGTGAAGAAGATGGGACCAATAACAACTCAAATTTGCAGAGATGCACAGTAAGCACAAGCAAAGATAATTTACTTTTAACATCAATTTTGTAATACATCCAAATTTCATAATTAACCAAAAGAAAAATAATCACAGTGGACTCAAAACTTGACATTTAAATACTCCCTTAATCTCTCCATTTATCAATAAGATTGAAGTTGTTAGAGTCCAGAAACATTAGATTTAAATTTATATATAACAATTAACTATGGTTAGACTCAATTTTTACAGGAAAAAAGATGAAGTGATCAATAACTAACTGCCAATTTACAATCGATGGAATTAGGCTTCAGGGTGTTTAATTTCAGGCTCAGCTTCATCTTCATCTTCTAAAAGAAAACAGTAGACCACTCAGCATAAGCTTCCACAAAAAGAATAAGAATACAAAAAAGGCATTTGATATAAACCAAGTAAGCTTGGTTTTGCTTGGGATGGAGAATCTGATCGTAAAGTAACGGGGAGAGAAAGAATACTAAGCAGTTGGCAAGGATTTGACCGGAGCCCTTTCCTCCTGCTTCCGGTCAATATCCTCATTTTAGATTCGGCCAAATTGGTGGAATCCGATAGGATGATATTTAATTTTCCACTTTTGTATGTTTTTCTCAATTTATTACTTCATGTTTACTAAATATTGTCATTTAAATTAATTTACAGTTTTTAAGATAACAATTAACCAAATGAGGTGATTTACTAATTTACCCTTTCATAAATATCCTATTATATTTTCAAGGCTTCATTAATATATTCAATAAAAACAATTTATCCTCTAGTCTTCTCTTATTATTGGAAATTGAAATATAATTATCTTGAAAGTTGAACAAATTAATAGGGGTAGGAATGGAAAACTTAGAAAAAAAATAACTTGGAAATACAAAATGACAATAAAAAAAAGACATTGAAACCTTTTTAAAACGACAATATTTAGTATACGGAGAGAGTATAATTTTCTCCTTTAACAGTTGTTGTAATTATTTGTCTAACCAAGGATATTTTAGTAATTCTAGTCTTATTTTATTTTAAAAACCTATCCACTCCTCTTAAACATAATTTTTTCATTAAAAAATATCATTTACGCTACCATCCTTTCATTTCATCTTCTCTATGATTCTTACAAAACCTGCTCCCAATCAGATTAGGGAACAGCCTACAGGGCTTGTGTTTGGTAGTGCAACAATACTGGCTCGTTTGGTTGACGGAATGATTATTTCACGAAATAGGAGAATAAACAATGAAAAAAATTTGGTAGAGTTCGTTTAGAATCTGACATCGGAGAATATGTATTCCTTTGTAAAGCAGGACTCATTGAATAGCTATTCATCTTTGAAATGAAGGAATAGCTATTTATGAATCCTGTAATACTCAGGAATAACTATTTTCTTCTATGTCGGATTTTAAAAGAAACCTCTACCAAATTTAATATTTTTCATTCAGTTTTTCTCCTATTCCGCGGAATGGTCATTCCGCCAACTAAATGAACCCTACAAGTTTTCGTCAATTCAAAAGCAGGAAGAAATTTAACTCGGACAACATTCAATGCAAGCTTATGCATTTTCGACAAATTTAGAAATTCATAGAAACGAACTAAAAATTAGAGTGACAGCAACAAAGGTTTGTGGCCAAGTTAACGGGGAAAAACATATATTTAGCTTCTCGTGTAAATTTTTTTACCATAAAATCGCCTCTTTTAATAAATACCAGTATTCTATAAGACTATTTTATTAAAGAAGCATAAGATATGGATGGAAAAAACTAAAAGAGCTAAAGAGATGTGACTGACCTTCCACAACCACAAAGACCCACTTGAACCCTTTCTTTCACTATTTCTCTTTTAAAATCCTCAAGTCCCCAATATGGAGTATATTAATTTTAATTACTTACATTATAAGGCAATCAAATTGTACTCACAAATTACACATAACAGTCAAACTCCTCACCCTGGTCATTAATTTATACAACAGTTCACTAGTTGTTTATCTTGATCACCACAATGTCCAAACAATTTCACCTTGTTACGATGAGCCCGCTGTTTTCCCTAATCGAATCTATTTGGAGTAATTCCTCTAAAACTTTTGCCATGGTTGGACGCCTTCGATGATCATATTCTGTACATTTCGAAGCTATCTCCCCCATTCGTAACATTGCTTTAGATGAGTATTGTCCATCCATAGTTGGGTCCATAATGCTTTTTAACTCACTCTCCACCGAGAGAGTTTGCCTCCAATTTTCGAACATGAATTCGTGTCCATAACAACTATCAAACTCCCATGAGCCTGTCATCAACTGCAGCAGCACTGCGCCGAAGCTATATACATCGCTCTTTACGTTTACACGCCCTGGAGTATATTTGTGAAACACTGACCATGTTAGTTGATTTTATATACATGATCTAAACTAAAACAACTAATCAAGTTTGGCATGCATGTAAACATAAAATTCATGTATTTCTTAATGATTTACTCAGACATAAATGTATATGATTTCAAGAACGTGTAATAACTCAAAAGGTGATTAAAGTTCAAAAATATCCAGTATCATCTTTCCTCTGAGGACAAAAAAAAGAAGTAAAATTTGAGTTCCTACTTCTTTAGGAGCTCAACCGCCATAATAACTTTTGTATACAAGACCTTGACAGTAAAATCCAGGAATTGACAAGTAAATGACTAAATATCACCTGTTCTATAATATTCAGGATCAATAACACGAGCTGGCCCCTTAAATGTGGTTTCTGGTGCAAATCTCTTTTTTGCATTGCCGTCCTGCAAACAGAAGAAAAAGAATAAGAACAAAATGTTTCCAATTTAAGCATATCAAAGAAAAACTCAGATTGTTTCACAAAAAAGGAGAGTAGTTCTTCATATCAGTAAAACATAATATAATACCATGGTTGTCCTTGAATAGCCAAAATCTGTTATTTTTGCATTGTAATCCTGCAAATAATAGAAATTCAAAGAATATAAAGTATGCTTCACGCGGCTCAAACATCAAATTTAATAACTCAGTGAGTCGAGGTCTATTTATTGTATATCAAGAACTTACTCCATCAAGCAATATATTTGAAGACTTGACATTTCCGTGAATAACTTTGTCTTCACAAGTATGAAGAAAGTTAAGACCTCGAGCTACTCCAATGGCTATCTTAATCCGCATGTCCCACAACAAAGGTACAATTCCACGATTTGCTAAAAGAAAAAAAAGCCAATAATCAATACAAATCATCATATTGTTGGTTGGCCAAGCTTCCCTCTTCCACATTTATGTAAGTTACCCTTTTCTTATCAATTCTTACTTATGTAAAGATGGTTGGCCAAGCTTCCCTTCTCTACAAATTCATGAACAAGGAGTAATTCTTTATCTTGCCAACAATATCCTAACATTTTAATCAAGTTTGGATGGGATTGCTTTCCAAGAACGTCCACCTCTGACTGCATTATGAAATTATAAACTGAGTTTAGTTAATATATGTACACAGTTACACACACATTAATACCATACCCTATAAGTTCTAAAGAATAGCAATTATCATAGTTGTTAAAGGCACAGAACCTTGATCCTTGCCTGAGGCGCGCCTTCAACAACTATGACATATATGTTGCTTATATGGAACTTCAGTAAGTAGGTTGCAATGTTTAACATATAGGACCTATTTTGAGAGAAGAATATTGAACTCAAAAGAGTAATCTACATACATTTATATAGTTTCAAATTAATGGACACAAATATACTCAGATTTTTCTTAAACGATTCATTTTTCATTTTGAGAACATTTAGTGGTAAAGTAAATTATAGTATGATAGAAATAAAAGTGAATACCTGCCACTCTATAAATCCTTGCTGAGTTTGTGATTCCATTCTCTTTATGACAACCGGCGTTTTGTTGGTTTTAGAGGACGAATAAGAGGTCGTGTTCAGAAACCCTAAATAAAGCTTACCAAAACCTTTTCCGCCCAACAAATTATCCGAACTGAACTCCTCCGTAGCAGTCCTCAAATCGACAAAGTTGAAAACTTGATTATCTGGATTCATCACACTTGCATAAGAATGCAAAAAAAGCATTATCAACTTCAAAATGATATATTGATGATTTATTAAGGAAATTAAAATGATGAAAGTACGTAAATAAACTTATCATTTTGAATCATTTAATATCAACTTTGAAAGAGAAGCACGTAAATGAAAGTAAAGGTATAAGAAATGATATTTTACCGCATAATAGTTGCATTAAGGTCTCTTAAAACTGCATATAAGCTTCCATTTACTTCTACACCCTTCAGCATCGGCGTCCTCAACAATCCATAAGAGAAAGATTTCATCTTATTACAATGATTAAATTTCAAGGACTCCAACAGAGGCAATTCAATTTCATATGTTCCAGAAGAGAAAATCTTAAGATTGGGTATGTGCTGAAGTTCCAAAAGCTTTAGTCGAGGGAACACGATTCTGCCTTCTCTCTCATTTTCATCATCTTCAATAATAATTTCTTCCATTTTCTCACAACGACTGACATATACTCTTTGTAGCTGAACCAAAAGTTTAGCCACTCCAGATGAAAAGAGATACGAATTACTACATTCTGATAAAGTGAGAAGTTGCAAGTTGTAAAAGTCATTTATTTTTGGCGGAAACTGAAACCATATATGAACTAAGTTTCGAAGACCATATAGCTCTAATACTTCCAAAGAAAGGAAGGCTTTAGAAGTAGCTTGGCTTTCCTCCAATAAAAATACAACTTGCACAACATCACAAAATGCTATTTTGAGTCTTTTCAAATTTTGTGACCAGTTTCCTGCTAATTTGGATGAGAATGCACTGTATATCTTCATATGGCTAGTTACATCCTTTTTCTTGATAGTAAAAACCTTCCAAATAAAGAAACAAAAATTATAGCTACACACACAAAGTGAGAATATTGAGTTCAAATTCAAGTGTATATATCTATGTGTGTGTTTTTATTGGCTAAACCAAATGTACTAATTGACCCCTCTATGTGATTTGAGACAAACTACCAATGAAAATCATCACAACTGTAACTTGCAATCATAAATTAAGGTTTAGTGTTTAATCTATTAGATAAAGCTAACAAAAAAATCATACAAAACTAAAAAGATCGAAAAGATGTGGTTTTTACCTTATTAGTTGTCAAGTATCCATCGGTGTCATAGTGAATTGTATCAACCAAGTTATCCTTGGGTACCAATAAACTAATCAGCCTTGGAAGTGAATGCAGATCTAGTTTTTCAATGCAGATATTGCTCCCCTTCTTGTCTTCAAAGAAAATTCCCTCCAGTTCATTACAATCGAGTATATCTAAGCTTTTTAGTGCTAATCCACTAACCATAGACAGTGGAAACACATATTTCAGCTTATGACAAAACCTTATACTTATCTGCCTCAAGTTCAAAAAGCATTGAACATTTGCCAATACATTATGGCATATTTCTGTTAGATTAGGTAACATTGATAGATGGAGACAGTCCAACTTGGGGAAAGCAAAACTATCTTTTGGTAACTCAGCCACATATTCTAGTTCATCACATTCAGAAATAAGCAATTTCTTCAAAACTGGAAAGCTATTGTCTTCTAGCTGTTTAACACCATCCTTCAAATTTCTCACTCTTGTCAAGCTCAAGTCTTCAGCTCTACTCATCAAATCACAAATTCCACTCTCCTTGATTTCAAATGCATCGCCTTGGAGTTGCAATTCGTTTCTTGAATATGTGCCACACGATTGATATTTAAATTTACTTGGCACAAAAATTTTGAATTCTTGAATGTTCCTGAAAAAAGGTGACTTTGTAGGCAAAATCAAAGAGTTTGGTATGCTGATTTGCAATGCATTCAGTGAAAGAAATACTATCTCACTTAAGCTTGCATTGATTCTCTCCCTATCATCTATCTCGCCAAGGCTTACATTGATTCTACCTTCATTATCCTTTTCCCCTGATTCCCTTTGATCATAATCATCATGTCCAATTGCCTTGCATCCCCATCTGTTGAATCTTAATGGTAGATACAACTCTTCTAGTTTCATCATTATTGATAATACTCCAGGTGAAATGTATGCAATGTTCGTTGATCTTAAGTCAAGCAACCTCAGATTCTCCAGTAGTCCCATTTCCCTAGGAATATCTATCAAACTCGAGGTAGAGATTGAGAGAAACTTTAGCTTTGTAAGACCTCCGATCAAAGACAGATCTTCCAAATTAATTACTTTAAGACGCAACGATATAAGATTCCTGAGCACATTAAGTGACTGAAGTAGTGACGGGGCATCCAAAGATAGAACGCGAAGCTCCATCATTCCCTCAAAAAAGTCAACAGGAATTTGTGAATCTTCTTTATATTGAAGCTGTAGCAGAGAAAGCACTGGAAACTCTAAATGAGCAAGGTGCGTGTTGATTTTTCTAAGCACAAGTGAAAGTCCATAGCAAGCTTCATACCGATTGGACTCTGGCTGCTTTTCTACTATAGTCTCACGGCGAAATAGTAAGGGATTACTAGAGGCAATAGAATCTGCTAAATCACGCGCGCTACTAGGCATTTTTATAACATACTGATTGAAAGGTCCATCATTCTCATGAGCAAGCATAATTCTATCACCAGTCACTTTACGAGGGTACTTTAGATCATTAATGATGTCGATGAGGTGAAGAACTTTTTTTCTCACTGATCCAATCGTGTTGTGCTCGTCTTCTAATAAGTTTAGGCCCATCCAATCCGAAACCAAATCATTCAATGGTATTCCCAACTTACCAGAAAACATGCTACAAATCAAAAGACATAACTCCGCTTCGAAAGGCATAGGTTTTGACTTGTTCCTATGTGACTTCAGTTGTTGCCAAACAATATTCAACTTGTTTCTCAAAGCATTGGCAGCAGTAGATAAACCACCATGCTCTTCTCTAACGACTCTTTCCATTTGATGCAAATATGGGTAGCTAACAAAACTGCCTGTCACAAGTTATATTCACAAGGTAACCAAAGATACAGTAATAACTAATTAAATCCAGTAAATCAAATTGGGGGTTAGAGATTTAACCGAGAAATTGGACTTATTGTTTTAACTTTTAAGGTATGTTTTTTTTTAAAAAAAGAGAGTATAACTAAGATCCAGTAGCTGAAGGGAAAAAGAATAAGCAATATAGTTAGTCTTAGAGATACAGTGAAGAAGATGGGATCAAGATTAACATTCCAAACTTGCAGATGCCTAGTTAGTACAAGCAAAGATGATCAAACTCTAACATCAATTTTCTATTACTTCCAAAAAATCAAAATTCATGATGAACCAAAGAAAAAAGAATCAGAGTGGACCCAATGTTTGAACAAAAAAATACTCCCACAATTTTTCCATATATCAATAATAATTAATAATTATTGAGATGAACTATCTAATAATAGTGAACTATTTCGCCACGAGAGATACGGTTAACTTTCCAATAATGGTTTGGTAGCAACAATCAATAAATCGAAGTTATTAGAGCCCAGAAACATATTGAAATGTATATATAGCAGTAAACTTCAGTTAGACTCAGTTTTGGAGAGGCAAAGACGAAGAAATCAAATAATCAATTGCCAATTAATGATCGAAGTAAATAGGATTAAGGGCTTTACCTAGAATATTAGAAGGCGGCCGTGTTTAATTTCAGCTTCAGCTTCTGACCACTCAGCACAATTAAGCTTCCTCGTCAAGAAAAAGAAAAGAAAAGGGCGTATATCAGAGCTTTTGTTTGGTAGTGCAATAGTACAAAAGGGATAAGGAATTTTCAAAATCAAGCTCCCTCGGTTTCTTTTCTTAATTATGAGCATTTTCTCGCACTTTACAAAACTCCGGTGCTTTTTTTTCTTTCCATATTTCTAACTCTAATCTTTATTATCTTTCTAGCTTAACTTAAAACACATGTTTAAATTTTTTTAAACATATTTACTTAAAAATGTTCAACCTATCCTAAATGTTCTTAATCGCCCGATAAGATCTCAATCAAAAAACACATGTTTAAATAAGACATTGACAACCAAATACTAATGTTAAAAAGCTTTTATCATTATCTAAAATAACTGTTTTTTTATGTTAAACATTAATAAGTTTCCAATTCGTGAAGCTTTTGATGCAGGTTTACTCATGTTATCGTGGAGTTTAATTGTCGATGCTTCCTCAATCTGTACGTTATTTTTTGATACTTTTCTTTAATTATTGAAGAGCATCGGCAAATTTATAGATTGTTTATGAATTTAATTTTATCAATACAATTTATAATGAAGAAGCTCAGCATCTGGCTCGTGAGTTGTCTAGGGAGCTGGGTGAGTCTTTTTGAGGGTGTGGATGTATACTCTCATTTTTATTTGTTTTTTTAGTTACATTTAAAAAATTGGAAAAAAAAAAAGAAACTAATTTAAAAAATTAAACCAATATCTCTTAAGATTTAATTTTGCTTTTCTATTTTTTATTATATAAAAAAATAAAAAATAAGTACAGCCCTAGACTCAGACTCGCGAATCCTTACTTCCAAACACGCTCACTGGCCGCCTAAATCGCCGCCGCCTCCTCCTCCTATCCATCAGAAGTCTGACGTCATGGTCTCTTGCAACTACAGTCTAACTGTCTCCTCTGTGATTACAACTACAATTTCTACCATTATCACCATTACCATTCACTGAACAATCCTACTCTGTTTCTAATCAGCCTAACTCCTAATCTTTTGGAAGCTTTTAACCGCATCTGTGCATTTAAGTGAGAAAAATGGCTGGTTTTAGTGGCTATGGAGTCTGCTTGAAGGAGTCTGTCCTTCAGCTTGCATGTCCTGTTTCTGTCGATTACTCTAAGAGGTTAAATCTGATTTTTATAATTAGTTACTTATTTTCGCGCTTATTCTTATTTATCTACAAATTACATTGAGGAAACTGAAGCTGGATTTGTTTGTTAATAGTTCTTTTGGCTTTACCCATTTAATAATCGGGAACTCCATTCTGTTCTGTTTTTCTTTTTATTTTGTTTGTTGTTTGGGTTATGTTATATTGTCAGAAGTTTCAAGATGCTTATCCGTTTTAATATTGTTTAGCTCTTTCTAATAATATAATGAAACAGGAGGACTACAAGATGGAGGTCTCCTCAAGCTGCTATTATACCAAATATCCATCTTCCCATGCGTAGTTTTGAAGTTAAAAATAGGTGAAGTTACCTTTCACGTTTGTATATGTTAGTACTATGCCAAAGTATTTGAAATTGTCAACTAGTTGAGTTAAAATGCTTTCTTCACAATGATGATCTTATTTTGTATTGTGTTTGAGCTCACTTTATTTATTATAGATGTACAAGCTCTTAACTTACCGATGGTTGAGATGTAAAACTAGTAACACTTTTTCACATAGTTGTGATGTGCCATAGGATAGCGCGCTTAGGTACACGCTGTGGTTTCTTTGGATTATTATACGGGTTAATCTCCGCTTGTGGTTCCTAACTTCCTATTTGCTTTTATTGACTGGGTTAAATGTTTCCTAAATGCAAAATATGAATACATCTTGGATACCTGAAAGAGTTCAAAACTAAGAGTTGTTTTGATGCATAAACTGGTAGTAGATAACATAGAGTTCATTCTGAGCAATGGAATATTCTGATCTTGGGTACTAATCTAAAGTTGTGATGGAAGATTCAATGTTTCTGAAAGTTTTTTAAATTTGAAGTCAAAATTTGTTCGAGACACTACCATAGATAAAACATAAAGAAAGAACGAAAGGAAAGAGTGAGAAAAAACTGATATATCATTAAAGACTACATTGTTAAATAATAATGTGGTTTATTACTAACCTTTGACTATAACAATGTGGTTTATTACTCACCTTTCACTTTCATTACATAATCTGTAATAAACTTAACTTACAAAGTATCACATTTTGTTACTCAGGTTTGCGTACATTTTGCTCTGTCATGCATATATTCTTTAAATAGACAAAATGAATTCACATTATTGGGTCCACTTCTGTCGTGCTGTATTGTTGATATTTAAAAGAATATATAGTCTGTAGCAGTAGAATTATTTCATATTCTTGTACTGAATTTACTTTTATTTTCCACCATTTCCTTCAAAAATGATATTTAGGAGGTGCGTTATGTCTTGATAGTATTTGTTAGTTAGTTAGCAACTTAATGCAGTAGTACTAACCACTAATTAGATTGTCTATTTGAGAATTTAATAACTTCATCTAAATTATAGTTCAACTTTTCTCTAACATTTTTGTCTTGCATTTGAGTAATTACCAATTTGAAATCATATAAGTTGCTATTACTATGTTTAATTCCTTGAGCAGCTAAAAGAACTTCCTTTGGTAACAATGTAACAGAAAGAGCGTATGTGCATAACATTAATTGACTACTGAAACCTATGGATTAACTATTAAAATGCATCTACTTCGATATTTGTATCTGAAATGAGTAGGAATCGTGTGTTTTAAGTAATATATTCTGAAAATTTGCATTGTATTCTAGTTTAGCATGCTTCGCACTTTATTTAGTCATGTGATAGTTGTAAGAAGGAACAAAATATGCTTCTATAAAGTACATGTGGCTAGTTTATCAAGCGGTGTAAAGTAATGACATGCCTAAAACTTTCATATAAAAATGGCAAAAGATAACGTGCTTCAACCTTGACACTTTTAATCTTTGTATTTGAGTTTTTATCTAAATTTAATGTTGACACTTGACAGTTTTCATCTTGGTTCCGTTCTTGTAGGACATCATCTGAGAATATCAAGTCCCTTAGACTGATAACAGCCATCAAAACCCCATATTTACCAGACGGCAGATTCGATCTCGAAGCATACGATGCCTTAGTAAACATGCAAATCCTCGACGGCGTCGAAGGCGTGATAGTTGGCGGCACAACCGGCGAAGGTCAACTGATGAGTTGGGATGAGCACATAATGCTCATCGGCCACACAGTCAACTGTTTCGGCACATCAGTCAAAGTCATCGGCAACACCGGAAGCAATTCAACTCGCGAAGCAATCCACGCCACCGAGCAAGGCTTCGCTGTCGGAATGCACGCCGCTCTTCACATCAACCCGTATTACGGAAAAACCTCAATGGACGGCATAATCTCCCACTTCGACAGTGTTCTGCCAATGGGTCCCACCATCATCTACAACGTACCATCTCGAACCGGCCAAGACATTCCACCTTGCGTGATTCACGCTCTAGCCCAGAGTCCGAACCTGGCGGGTGTGAAGGAATGCGTTGGCAATGATCGGGTGGAGCAGTACTCAGAGAAAGGGATTGTTGTGTGGAGCGGGAACGATGACCAGTGCCATGATTCTCGGTGGGACCACGGGGCTACTGGAGTAATTTCGGTTACTAGTAATTTGATCCCGGGTTTGATGAGAAAGCTCATGTTCCAGGGGAAGGATGTTGTGCTGAATTCGAAAATCTTGCCTCTTGTTGATTGGCTGTTTCAGGAGCCGAACCCCATTGGGTTGAACACGGCTCTTGCACAACTAGGCGTCGTGAGGCCGGTTTTCAGGCTGCCGTATGTGCCACTTCCGCTGGCACGGAGAGTTGAGTTTGCGAATTTGGTCGAGGCTATTGGGCGTGAAAATTTTGTTGGGGAAAAAGATGTTCAGGTTCTTGATGATGATGACTTTGTTTTGATAGGGAGATATTAGTGCGTTTCTGTTTTCTTCTCAGGACCTTCAACATTTTTTGTTTACCAATAAGGCTCTTCTTGGTAGTTGTTAGATGGAAATTAGTCTTATGTTTCTTGTCTCATTTAGTTGTTCTCACAAACTTTTTATATAGCTACATATTTTGACTTTGAACAACATATTTTCCTCTTTATACTATTTAATTAGGAACTGTCTGATTTGTTTTTTTCAAAATCAATTCTGCTGTTTATAGGAAAAGCTTGAAAATGGAGCTTTTCAGAAAAACAGCTTGGGAATGCACAGTCAAACTGGCCCTTAAGCGTTTGCTCTAGCAAGTTAGCATTATTCATAGTTGCTGTGATGCATTGTCTTTGATTTCGTATAGAATCAAACATGTAGGCCTCTGAATTATCTTTAAATCAGATAGTGAAAAGCTCTTTCCATTTTTTTGCTTTTGTTGAGTAATTGATGTCTATATCTTATGTAATTCTGTTATATTGTGACATAAACTGAAAATTGTTTTAAAAAGTGCTAGGCGTTAGTTGGGCAGCAGGAGCTTTGAGAAACATACTTTGGTGGGATTAATCGAGGTTCAGGCGAAACTTAGTCGTTAGTCGGCATGGTTTAAACATTAGGCACTAGTCGGTGGTGATCTTCAAAATAGCGGCCAGGGGGGATTTTTAAAACTGAAACTAAAAAAAAATATGAAATGGTCCTATAGGACACAAACTATTAAAGGGGTGTATATTTATTCATGGTTAAATGCATCGAGAGATTCCTCATCTTTTGCATTTCCACCTATTGTCTTCTTATCCTTTTAAAAGGTTTCTAGTGCCATCTTTTCTGAAAAAGTGCACCTTCCGACTCCTATCAGATTAAACCACTCTCAGTCAAGAGAGTAAGATACACATGCCATTAGTATTACATGTATAAGGGTAAAAGTTATAAAAAAATCCTGAAAATAATTTCATTATAATCCATTAATTCTTCATATTTGCATTTCTATCATCGTCATCAATTTCAAAATACAAATTTCATCATTAAACATATATATATTAAAAATGTTGGTATGGAAATGTCATTTGATTTCTTTTACTTTTGGTTTTATTGGGAGAAAAAGAAAGGGAATGAAAATGAAAATAAAAGAAGTGAGTGGAATTCTATTCTTAAAAATGATGAGTTTTTTAGGAAAATTCATGTATTTTCTCGGAATGGAAAACAACTAAATCTTCAAAAATTCATGAAAAATAAAAGCTTTGTTTCTCTAAGCCTCTCCGTGATAAAATGTAGAACCTTTATCTAAAAAATTGTTAAAAATCTCATCATTTTGGTGAAATAAAGAATTTGCAATGCTGAAAAATCAAAGGAAGAAGAAGAAGAAAAGGTTAAAATTCGCTAGGCTAGTTAACGTCTGCCATGTAATCAGCCACGTCGGATAAAGGGAGCTAAGAGGTGCACTTTTTGAAAGGATAAAGAGTTACGGGATCCTTTTGAAATGATACAGTAAGTGGATTGAGGAAATGTGAGGAAATTGTTAATGCGTTTGACTTTTTTTATTAATATGTAACGGAGCATTTCACCTTTTTTATTAATATGTAATGGATTTTATACCTTTTAGTGGAGAATAACACAAATTGAAACGAACATGATTCCATGCTGCATAAGACATGACAGTATTGTAATGGAAAATAAATTTAATATAAACTGCCTGTGGTTGTTGTAAACGGATTTTAACTACTGGGAATTTCTGGGGATGTTTCTCAAAACTTCTCATTTTTAACTTTTAACTTAAAAGTATTTTTTAAGGAGATTTTAACTTATAAGTCAGACAATGAAGTGTTTATGATAACTTTTTTTAACTTAAAAATTAAAAATAAGACAAAAGTTAAAAGTAAGTCAGACTTATTTCTTAAAAAAATCACTTATAAAACACAAATGACTATTTTAGAAGTTTTGAGAAACATCCACTCCATATTTAATTATTTGTGAAGAAACATATAGAAACTAAATGTGAAAACCATACTGATTAACAGTTTCAAAACATAAGCGAAATGTAAAAATTCGAGCATCTAATAAGGTTTGAGTGCAGGATGATTATGCGTTTGATCGCACTTTAGTGATTCTGTAATGGATTTGTGGTCATTGAAATGATGTCATGCACTATTTTGTGATTGACGTAAGAATGGTACCTAGTGCACATCCCATGCCTATACAAAAAAAAAATCTTTTCTCTTCGGTTTCTCAAAACTGAACTTAATTGAACTGAGCTGAATTTAATAGATTTGAATTGAACTTAATGAACCTGAACTTAATAATATACTATTATTAAAATAATAGTAAATTCAATAAATATAAAAATAAATAAATTATTAATAATCATTACAAATAATATTATTAATAACTACCTATATAAAATAATTAATAACACAATTTTAATATCATTAATAATAAAAATTGTTATAATACATAAATTTATTTAATTAAAATTTTGTTATACAAATAATAATTATTGTTACAATTAACTACTAATATAATAATATTTTGTAATTTGGATTCAAATTATTAATTATTATTGGATTACAAAAACTTAATAGTTATTTTAATTAATATATATTTTTCACATTTTCTAATTAATTAATACTATGATTATAAATAAAAATATTATTATATTATAATTACATTAATAATATTATTATATTAATAACACTAGTAATTATCACTATTTAAAAATTATTTTTACTATATTTAAAATCAAAATTAACTACATTAAATAATAATTATTTTTTTATATATTAATATTTTTATCATTGTTATTCTATTTATTATTATTACTATTAATTTTTATTAAAGTATTAATTAGAATAATCATTATTAAAATTAAAATTTATGAACCTGAACTGAACTTAATGAACCTTAACTTAACTGAATTGAACTGAACTGAAAATGACTAAATTGAACTGAACCAAATTGAAGGTGAAGATAACATGGCCAAAGAGAAGTGGCACTTTTCTCTTGTGTGCTTTCCTAAATTGGAGGTAATTTGAACTTATTTTGATTTTTCATTATTGTGTGCTTTGAAATCTAGATGAGCATTAAAACTTTGCAAGTTGGTCAATTTGTTGCTTAAAAGTGGCTCCTACAGTTGGTTTACTCCAAAATCAAGAATGTATTTCTACTTGAAGTTTGAATTCAAGTCAATTCAAAGCTGAATTTAGTGTAAACAAAGGCTCATTGATGCAAGAATAATCATATCTACATTTGATAATTTCGTCCACAATTTTTCAAATCTCAAATTAAAATTAAGAAATTTTTTTATTCACGATCATGTCGCTAAATAAATGATATGCAGTTTTTTCTGAAGTTTAATACATTCAAAATCAATTCAATATTTTCAAAAAATTGTTACAATATGTCAATATCACAACTAATTTTTAATTTTAATTACCCAACAATTTAATTGTGTAAATAAATTGATTAGCGACCTGAGGAAAAAATATTCTTCATCCAATACCCCACAAAATCCCCATCGGGTTAGGGAAATCTTGTATTCAAAACCTCCTTATCTGATGCATGTTATTTTGACCGATTTCATTCAAAATTTCAAGATGGTTAACTTGGGAGACCAAATTGATTTTAAATACCAAATTTAATAGATATACAGTCAATTAAAATTTCTTGCTAAAGTTGATATCATTATTATGTGTCAAAGAAGAATATAGAGGTTGACTAAAACCCCACAAACTAGAAGCCAGTTAGAAGATTGATTTGTGCCTTAAATTTCACTTTTTGAATTGGTTTTTGACTTTGTATATTTCTTTCAAGGCCATGATGCTGCTGACTAATACATTCAACTTACTAGTATATACATTCATTTTATTTCCTTCCAAGCTAAGGATATAGGGAATGACATTTCCACAAAGTTATCTTTATTATTTCAGGATCTGGATCTCAATATCCGTCGGATCCGGGTCCAAGAAAACGGATATGGATCCGGATCTGGATTTTACAATGAAACCCGGATCCGGATCCGTAATTAAAGATTAATTGTATTTTTTTATTTATTATTTACCTCAGAAAGAATTGGATAGTTAATATTATTTGAGATTCACGTAAGTCCAATTACAAAAGCATAATTAAATGAGCATGTAAACTATTTAAAATAAGATGAAATGTACAAGTATGGAAGATGAAACTAAGAATTTGAAGTTAATTACATGGACCCGTTTTCGATCCGTGGGATCTGTTGGATCCGGATTCTAAAATTATGGATCCAACGGATCCGGGTCAGATCCGGGTCTATACATTCAAACGGGTCTGGACCGAGTCCAAGCTGGACCCGGTTCGGATCCGGCCCGTTGCCATCCCTAATCTCAATGCTAATAATGAATGTTGAGCAAGAGAAAGACAAGAAATTAAGGCTTAATTTTAGCATGCACATCTTCAAAAACACCACATTTTCTTTCTCTATAGTCTATCCACAATAAAATTAGAAACTTGTACATTCTTAGCAAATCTAAATTTTCTATAAAAAACCCGAATCGCGACTACAACAAAAATTTGTCATGAACTACAACAAATAAGCATCATTCAATCAACAGTTCGAACAAATAAAAAATACATCGTGTTAAGGACACAACATGAACACCGAAATTCGTCGGATAAAAAATGACTTACGTACCTTCTCTTTCCTGAAATTTATCGGAAATTTATGGCCTCACGTGGCGAGGTGAACGGAGAGGAGTTCTTGGTTGGCTACGGTGAGAATTTCTAGAATTTGATAAACCGGAACTTTTGCTCCTTTTCGGTTTTTCCTTGATTGCATCTATTTGTTCTAGAGCCTCCACAACTTCGTTCATAGATGGGCGGCTTTTAGGATCCGATTCTATACATTTTGAGGACAGCTGAGCTGCTAGCATCATCGCTTTTGACGAGTATTGTTCGTCTATCCTTATGTCCATATGGCTCTTCAGCTTTTTTTTGTTCGATAGAATTGGCTTCAGCCAATCGACCAGGTTTTGACGTCCGTTTGGGCGCTTCGTATCGAGCGCCCTTAAGCCTGTCATAAGCTCGAGCAGCACCACGCCGAAGCCATATACGTCGCTCTTCACGTATAAATGACCTGGTTACGATGAATGAAAACATCTGAATCTCGTGTTTTTTGCTGTCCTCGTTAAATAGTAGAATATTCAAGAATTTTTGCTATTTTGAGCATTTACCTGTTGCGATATACTCGGGAGCGGCATAGCCGTAAGTTCCCATGACGCGGGTTGTCACGTGTGAGTCCCCACCTGAAGGCCCCAATTTGGCCAACCCGAAATCCGATATCTTTGCATTATAACTCTGCATATAACCGTAAAAGAATGTTCTTTTTTAAAATTTCAACAAAAAATTACTACTTTCTACTGAGAATCTACATTGTGTAAGAACTTACCCCGTCAAGGAGTATATTCGATGCCTTAAAATCTCGGTATATAACTTTCTTCTCCGATGTATGAAGAAAAGCGAGCCCCCGAGCTGCTCCAATGGCTATCTTGAGCCGCAATTCCCAAGACAGAGGGTCTATTCCAGGATTTCCTGAAACAAAAAGGGCCAAATCCAACAATCAACATGAGTTACAAATTCTAAACTAATTTTAGCTTTTATTTATTGTTCTTACTTCTGAAAAGATGATTCTCTAAGCTTCCCCTTTGCATATATTCATAAACAAGGAGCAACTCTTTGTCTTCCCAACAATATCCAAACAATTTAACCAAGTTTGGATGTGATACCCTTCCCAGAAAGTTAATCTCCGACTGCATGATCAAATTAGAAATTGACTATAGTTAGCATAAGTTACATTCATTAATTTCCCAATTTGGTCAATCAAGAACTTCAAGATTGATCACTCTCTAATTCTGTTTACTTCACCATTAACTACACTAAGGATCTAAAGATAATTTTACTTTTGGCCATATTCAAAAAAGTATTGACATTTTGCAACTTTAAGTCAAGTGGTTGCAATTTGCAATAACTAACTATATAATTCTGCACAGGTGACTTCAATTATCACCCAACTGTATTTCTGGGCAATGAATTTAATGGTTACTTTATGAATCTGACAGCTTTCATCAATTATTACACTTACATGAAAATTTCGTTCAATGGGAAACAAGATGGGACCTAATTTCAGAGAGAAAAACAGAAATATGAACAATAATTGAAGAATGAATAGAATACCTGCCACTCTTGAAAGCCTTGCATACTTTCTGATTTCAATTTCTTAATAGCAACAACCATTCCAATACCACTTTTGGAGGGTGCAAAGGTCTTTTCGTCAATCCATCCTTTGTAAACTTTACCGAAACCACCTTCACCCAACAAAGTATCTGCTTTAAAATTCTTGGTAGCACTTTTCAGATCAGCAAAGCTGAATTCTTTCATGTTGGGTGCCTCTAATATTTGACCACTTGTGTCTTCATTTGCTGCTTCACTTACAGCAGCTGAGAACTGGCTTTTCCCTGCAAAGCTGCTTGTTGTTGCCGAGGAATCCATTGTTGTTGTTGTGGTATAGTTATTGCTTGATGACCCTTTTGAGACCCAAGTATAAAAACACACAGATCAAC
>CATIWQ010060416.1:0-31878 GCA_949673415.1 Euphorbia schlechtendalii | reverse complement strand
TAAGTTTGAATAACACTGAGCATTTAAAGCCTTGGTCCAATTATGGCATTTTAACAAAAATTCCTCGAGACGGCATGCCTTACGAATTGATGTAAATTTCATTTCGATTTCATTTTATATAAATCTAAACTCAATCGAGGTGAACTAACAACCCTCATGAGATGGATCTCATTCTGAAAAGTGAATCATGTCCAATCTTATTCAAGGTCTCAGCTGGAGAACCATCGCGTTGAGTATTTAAACCTCGGCTCAATCACTAATTCTCGAAATAAGGGAATAAAACATGAACACGATAAATGAGAAGCATTGATAAAATTAACATTCCTGTTCGAAATTAGTTACAAAATGTTGAAAAACAATGAAATAGTTGCAAAATGTTGAAAAACAATGAAAGCCTATCCTACGCCTGCACATCTCCGCCTGGGAGGTCACCACCATTATCTGGCTCAGGGGGACTGTCAGGAACCTCCTCAAAAGTAGGAAAGGGCACGTCCTCCACCATGTCATCTTGAAGCTCTGGCCAGTGTGATCGCACCGCCTCGATGAGGCGAGATCCAAACATTCGGGACATCTTGAGCATCTTGCCCATGACTCCATCCAACTCGATCTCTCTCTCTCTCTTGCATCTCTTTCTTCAAAGCGTCAACTTCCCCCTAGAGTTCAGTCTTGACAATCACGGCATCTTTCTCCAGATTGGTGAAGTGTAGGAGAAGTTGATCATGGGCCTCGCGAAGCCCCTCTAACTCCTTCTCCGTCTCTTTCTACTTTGAGGCCATCTCTGCTTCACTTCGCTCTTCCTTGCCGCCTGGAGATCTGTCTTGACTGCTTGGAGCTCAGCCTTCACCTTAGCATGATTAGACGACCTTCGATGTATTTCCATACATCGAGACATAGCCTACGGGCAAAAAGGGTTAGAGGCTGAAATAAAAACAACCTAAAGATAAATCTTACCTCAGAAAGAGCATCCGCTAGCCCTCCGGTCAAGCAAACACTTGACTCTTCTTTGTAAGCTTCCCGATCTAGGGGTAATGGAAGCACGTGGCGAAGCGCTAACTGCACTTGTGGACTCGTGATCCTACACTGAGGACCAGCGAGTTCGAGGAAGCAATCCTTAAGGTGAGAGGAAAGGGAAGGAGCAGTGTTGGTGGCCGAGGTGACATAGTCAGATTGATGCAGAGTCGAGCAAGCAACCTCTTAACTCTACATAGACTAGGATTAATCATGAAAGGATATATGAAAAGCAACGCAACTCAAAACCTTACCCTCTTAGGCGTTGTCTCAGAGGGAGCCACTTCATCGTCCCATGGCCTTTTTCGAGCCACCGCCTTCTTCGACGGGGTAGCGTTTGTAGCATCTTCCTGCGTAAAGTCAATCTTCTCTTCCTCCTTCCTCTGATTTTACCGACCCAAAACTTTTGTACCTTTAGCTAATTGTTTGTTAAGAGAAGCGCTTAGGCGAGACGATGACATTTTGTTCAAAGAATAAAAATTTACAAATAAGACTCACCAGGAATATCGGCCATGCCGTCATAATATACAAATTCTATGCCATCCCACGCGATTACTGGGATGTTGTTCAAAAAGGCCTAGGCAATAGTCGCCAGCGACCATCGCCCCTGTTCAAGCCGGTAGAAAATTTCAACGCGGGGGCCTGGCTCAAGACCCCTCAAGGGGAGCGTCTCAGGTATGTTCTCCCTCTAGCGAGTCAGAAATGATGGATGCGTCGAGTTTACTTTAACATAGAAGAAATACTATTTGAAATTTCGAATAGACTGAGGACGATCCTAGAAGAAATAAAACCGATCCCTACTACTAAAGTGGAGATGGTCTTCAGATAACTTCCGTCTCATTGACGCCAGCCGGTGGAAGAAAGAAGAATCGAAGTTGAGGCCGAGCCCACGGCATATGTGGTAATGACCCACGATGTCCAACCAGTAATTGGGATGTATCTGAGCCGGGCACACCCCCCAATCCGATAGTAATCTCACGATCTCTTTCGGAAGTGGGTAGGTAAATCCGACCCATATCTGCTCAATATAAATACTAAAGTATCCCTCTGGGGGGGGTGTGTACACGTTCGTGTTGAGCCGGAAGTAGACATGGTTTTTCGATAAGCCATTTGTGAACCTGCGCCTCAAAACATGTCCACCTCATGCGCGATGGACACCATGTTCTCAATTCAAGGCGTAGGACCCCTTGTCCGGCTCTTCCTTGTCCCCCTATGTTTTTGAGCCCGCCTCGCTACATCTTGAGGCTGCGACGGTCCCGCCTCCTTGTTTGGGCCGGTTCCCTCTGTTGAGCCCTCACCACCATCATATTCATCTACGGCTCTCATTAATGAGTCGTTTGAATCAATCGGAGACGATCACTCGTGGGACAAAGGTAGGTCAGTCATTTTCCTACACGCCCTTCGTTTTGTCCTAAGAAAGGGACGTTGGTTAGTTCTATCGATGGTAATTGGCTGGGATAGTATTTGGTCCAATTTTAAGTTGAGCTTTGTTAAGCGGGTAAAAGCTCTATCTAAGGCAGCGTCGCTACTGGAGCTACTAGAACTCATCCTAAATAAATAAGGAAACGTCAGATTGTAAATTCAATAGAGACACCGCCTCATGAAAATCTGCTTCCATGAGCGGGCCTTCCATGCGTGCTATAGCCCAAACCAACCTACAAGCCCAAACAGGGCCCCCAAGCCCTATGAGGTGCAATCTGACATCTAAAACTTTTACTATCCTACCAATAAAAATAGCCGGAATACACAAACAGAGGGATATTCTGATGACATTTTTTAGTTTGAAGCATGCAAACAATTATCATAAACTAGGGGCAGTTACGAAACCTCAAAATGGCGTACACTAGCAGAAAACATCACAAACATATAACGGCAGCTAAACCTAATTCGTGATTTGGGTATAAGTACGACAGTAAAAAGGTTTTCAGGGCACAAGGTAAAATCGGCAGCGTGATAGCCAACAAATTTAAAGCATTTAAAAGATAGTTGAGAGCTTACTTGAAGACTGAAGAGTGGAATAATCGTTGGATCAGAAGCAGTGGTAAAAATCGCCGAATTGGGTTGGATTTCCACAAGGATACAAAAGAGAACTTTGCAGAAGAAAATTTCGCGGAAGTGAAAAGGAAAGCCAAAGAGACGCGTCGTTTTTAAAGGTTTTCAAATTTTTAAAGACGTAGACGATTCTAGAAGAACGCATGGCGCACTTGGGTAGGTTGGTGTGATTTACGAAGCACCCCAACAGCTGGTAGCGGAATGGCAATCGTCAAACTTTCAAAAATGGAGTCAACGTCATGATTGAGGCGGCGCAAGCTTTAAAAAGCTTCTTTAGCCTTGCGGGGGGACTTCTGATATGGTGTAAGATAACGTCATCTCGAGAGCAGTAGCTGGAGACTCATCTTGTGAATCTTTTAGTTAGTTATCCCGTCTCGAGTTGCCCATCCTTAACTTTCATGATCGTTTAGTTTCAAGTTTCGAGACTGCGTCATTTCTTGAGAGGTTGAGCTCGTCTCGAATATTTAATACCCTGATTGTAAACAGGTGCTTCAATCCTCATCGAATGAGACAGTGGTCGCCTATCCAAAAGGAGCTGTCATCCGCATAATTGCCTCCTAAAATCTAGCAACGGTTCCCCCCTTTTTAGGGATTATGATTCTAATTGACTAATTCAAATTCACCCACGATTTGAGGGATCAAAGGATGCTTATAAAAGGAGAGAGTGAAGTTCATTATCAGGTTCCTAATCCGAATTCTTCCTCTCTAAACTACATAATCTCTATAATCAAAAAGTCACATAATTCACTAACTTGAACGTTGGAGGTTGCCCAGGGGATAAAAACCCCGACCCCTTTTTCCATTCATAATCTGTTTTGCAGGTTTGATTTCACCTAGTGAATCCAACATTTCCTGAAATTTCACGAAGGTCACATCAAAGACATTTGCGGGACTTTCATCTACCTCAACGAATTTTTCAATCATAACGCCACAAATGTCAAGCCGTATCATTTACACTATTATTTTTTTCACACACCTATCTTAATTAAAGAGAATGTGAAATGCTTTTATAAATACATGGGTTTACAACTTCCAAAAAAATTAAAAAAGCATCTCAATGGGTTATACAAGCTTCATTATATTCATTACATATATTGATTGAAGTTCTCTGTTACAGACGTTTCAACCCTAAAATTAAAGGATATCTAGTCAGTACAAATATTATCAGAATTGCTATGGGCCGTCATGTATTATTTCGCGCTGCCCGTGTATTTCACAATACATTCCTAAATTATCTCTCCTTGAAATCTCTAAATTCTTAACTTTTTCTTAAAATATCATCAAAAAAAATTTTCTTGCATTGAATAGCAATGGATAAATAAAGATGTCAATAAAATCAATATTGTAACAAGTTTTTTTATTAGTATATGAAAAATATTAGAAAAAAATTATTTATGCAGAAGCAAATAAAATTCCTGTTCATGCACTAGCATAGGTGGACGGGATTTTTCTCTGCGCCATGGCATGGGAGGAAATCTTGTCATCTCATGCCATGGTGCGAACGGAAATCCCGTCCGCCCATGCCATGGGGCGGACAGAAATCCCGTCTACTTGTGCCATGCCATGGCGCGGAGAAAAATTTGTCCGCTTCTAACATTGCATTTTTCAATTCTTGATGAAAGGATATTATAGTATTTTCAATCAGGCACCACGAAGTAAAACCGGACAACATGTAATAATACTCATTATTATAAGTCTTTTCTCATAAAGAGTTATCCAAATGGCCTTCAATTTGTACGAACTACAAAAAACTCTTGTTGAATTACAACATTAATATACACTCCAACCATTTGGGATAAAACTCAGCTTAGTTGAAGGAAGTGTTTCAAAGGGATATACTGAGGCGGGAGTGCGTTCTCCATCATTTTGTCCATTTAAGTTTAAGAAAAAAATTTCTATCCTTTGCCTCCTTTTCCAATAAAAATAAACAGTATCTAATTCTTTTATGTTAGTATGATTTACTAATTCATTTCAAATATGAAAATAAAGATGGAATTTTTTTTAATTGGTAATTATTTTCAATTTTGAAGTCCCTGTTTGCAATATAAAAAATTAAAAAATATAAGTTTTGTATTCTTAAAAATTATTGTTAATTGTTTGTATTAATTTAATAATTATTGTAGGTTGCAAATTTGATATTGTTTTTAAAAAATGGATTTCGAAGAATTTGAATACTATAACCAATGTCAAAGAGTATTTGTATCATTTAAAAGTCTCAGGTTTCAATTAGATTCGGGTATGAGAAAAATTGAATACAAGTTCAGCACCAATTTAAAAAAATAGGCGGGCAGTGATCATAGTAAAGAAAATAGGTGGGCATTGAATAATGGCTCCCAACCCCAATTTAGAGAAGATTATTCTGTCTCAAACCTCACTAAAAAAATTTTCAAATTATCGTCACATGAGTAATTCTGTTTACAAAAACAGAAAACAAAGCAAATCTTCTGATAAAAAAAGGCTCTGTTTTCTCCCTCGATTATTTTGATAAATTTTCTCCCTCGATTTTGAACTCTAAGAAATGAAATTATTAATTCTTCTTTTCTTAATTCTATTTACAAGGTGTAGCCCATATGATAAGTTAGAGAAGAACAAAGTTCAAATCCCACTAAATACACTTATAGAAAGGGATGAAGAGCCTTAATTGTGATTAAGCCATGAATAAGAATATCAAAATGAAGGTGCTTGTAAATATTATTTAAAAAAATACAAAGTATTTATATATATTTACTATTACCCCTTAATTTGACAACTTTTACTAATTGTCACCTTCAAGTTTAAAAAGTATCCACCAACCTCCTAAATTTGATAAAATGCATTCGTCAACCCCCTAGTGTCATGTGTCACGTTCTGATTGGAAGGAGAAAAATAAATATGAAAAGACAAACCAATTCCAAGGTGACATGTGACATTAATGAGGTTGACGATTGCACTTTTTCAAAGTTTAGGTGGTTGGTAGAGATTTTTCAAAATTAGGGTTACAACTAGTAAAAGTTTACAATTTGCCTTTTTATTACATGGAACTTCGTAACTGAAATGAAAACTATTAAGGGCTAATAGAACAAAGTCATACTTGTATATTAACTTAAGAGAAAGAAATCATATTATGAGGGTTTCGAAAGCTAACGGATCAGTTATGTAAGCACGGAAACGGAATTGGAAATGCAAAACACAACCTGAGTTTAGATTTTTTTAGGGGCTACCAACACTGGGGGAGCATGACCCATTCACAGCACCACGGCATGAAAACGGAAATTTTGGCACTCGTTTCCTTTGAAGTAGTAAGCGTTGATTTTCATAAGCTGAGACAGAAATAGAAGCCACCAGAATTAGGATCACTGTGAATACCGTCTTCATCATCTTCAGACTATGCATAAAAGATTATTAATTAGACAATGGTGAGAAGAAAAAAAAGAAATATAAATGGTAATTACCAGTCCATGAAAAATTAGCCTTTTATGTATATGAGAATTGAGTAGTATGGTTAGGATAGGCATATGCTTATGTATAGGGCACTGATCAAATATTTTCCTGGAAGTCTACGCCCAAAATTAAGCCAATGACATGCTGTATAGGATTTCATTAGTAAGTCTATCCACTACTACCGTGTTTGATGTTTTCGAAATGTTGACAAATGAATTGTGAGTGCCAAATTTTCCCCATGATAATTAATAAACTTGAATAAGTCCTAATGCTCCTGTAAGTACTTCGCAAGTTTGATAAAGTCATAAAATCAGGCCGAAACAGACCGTCTGATGCCCCTAGTCAGAAAAATATTTTTGTTTACATTAATTAATTGATGATAAATGAGTTAGGGTCAGTTAGAGATTGATTTTTACGAAAAGTTCTATTTTTAAATTTTTTCATGTTGTTGTTACGAAAAATTTCAGGAAATCAATAACAAACAGTTTCTAATTAATTAGTATTGAGAGTCACAATATTTTGTTCAATATCAAAATATATAATTTTGTTAAAAGTTTAGTAAAACTTTACGTGACAGCAACTCTTACAGCAATCTCAAATAGATTATTAGTAAATCAGTTGTTAAAGATATGAGTGATCATGAGGTCAAATCATAGTTTTCCCAAAAAATTAGGTTCGTACATAATTTCTTTCAAACTAAGTACCACTTTCATCAATTTCTATATTATTATGCCTTGGCCCCAAATCGTAAGAATCGGGTCTCTTAGATATAGTGGTTAGAAACTGAATGTGTAATATCTAGGGGTCTCATTTTAAATCACGTTTGGGTGAAAATTTTTTTAAACTACAAAAATATAAATACTTAGTAAATGGGATTGAAGGAGATCCATCAAAGGTGCAGCGATCCACGGGTAGTATTTGGTGTCGGCCCTAAAATTAAAGTGTTGTCTAAAAGAAATTTATTTTATTTTTTATGTAATAAAAACACAAACTATTAAAAATGACGAACGTGGCTGAAATGATAGTGCTTATGTGAACGAACAATCATATAATAATAAATCAAATTAAAAATAGATGTATCCGCCAAAACGTTAGTGTAGTTGGAAATATAATTATAACTACAAGGATATTATAACTATAAAAAGAGGAGCAGAGAGAGAATGTAAAAGAGATTTTATTTCTTATCTCTAAGGTGTAATGAATAAGGAAAATTGAATCCAATTTATAATAAAACTCAATGGTACAAACCGTAAATTATAAGAAACATATGGGTCTGCATCATTTAATAATTAAAAATGCACAGTAGCCGCACAGTAATAGGCGGCTACCGCATGAATAATTTAACAAGTGTGATACATATTGATGATTTATTGAGAAAATGATGACTAAAATGTCCTATTAAGAGGTGTGAAAACATACAAAGATATAGATTAAGGTAGACTTTGAGGTAAATGTAAACCAAATACTTAAAGAAAAACTATTTTAAAAATAGTGCATTTATCAAATATTACATTTAACGTTTGCTAGGCATTATGACATCAAAAAATTCATAGATCTGACTCCACCTACGTAGAATAAAGATTTAGTTGATTGATCGTAAATAAATTCTTACAGGATCTCAACATTATCATCTCTTTTAACCATTTAGATCGAACTCTGTATTGTGAAGATAGTGTTGCAAAGTGACTGATTGAAGTACATATGCATTCTTTATCATTTGGTCCATTAAAGTTTAACAAAAAAATTTCGTGGTTCTTAATATTTTATCATTTTCCTTTAAAATATACATTATCCAATTAATTTAATATATTTCACTTTTTTTAATGGATTCGTTAGGGTTATGCTATTTACTGCTGCCTTATAACTATCTACTGCCCTCGTATACACTCCCATTTCTCATTTTACCTCTCTCATAATTTCCAACCTCTTATCTCTCCTATTTCTCAACTTCTCTCTACCCTCTCTTTACGATTCTTCTTCTTCTTCACTCAAACTCATTTTACTGTCTAAAAAAATCCAAACATATATTCATACTGCAATATTCATCCCTATACCCTAATGTCACACAAGTTTCGATTGATTCACGAAATAGCATGACCAAGAGACAAAAGGAGAAGGGAAAGACATCGATTGGAGTTCAAGTATGTTACATGTTCAAGAATTCGAAGAAAAATTGGTTCATTTATGATACAACAACTAACAACTTGAGATTTGGGGATATTCAGTAAATGTCTGTCGTGTCGTATGCAAGTCACATCTTTACCAGTGGGTAGTCGTGCCACAAATTTGGCTTCCTACTGGTAAAGGCACAACTTGGTTACGACACTCCTAGTGGAAGGTCGCAACTTCAATATGTAACTCCCAGTGGAATGCCAAATTTAATTTTTGACCCTTAAATGCGAGACATAGATCCACGTACTTAGTTAGTAACTTAGTATGTTCTGCTTTATAATATACACTGAAACCGTATGGACATAATATATGATGTTGAATTAGATGTTATAGGAAATTTATAGTACATTATTGCATATATTAACGGCGGAGTATATATGTGGATATAACTATAAACTGCAACCATACGAGTATAATTTATCATGCTTAATTGATGTTACAAAAGTTTAAATTGAAATTCTATGAGCATAATATATCATGCTGAATTGATGTTATAGGAGTTTAAATTACAATATTGCATATATTAGCAATGAAGTATATATTTGGATGGTACTATATAATGCAACCATATGAGCATGGTATATGATGCTGAATTGATGATGTGGGAGCTTAAACTGAAATCATATGGGCATAATATATCATGCTAAATACATATTATAAGAGTTTTAAGTACATTATTGCATATATTAGTAGTTTAGTATAAATTTGGTTGGTACTGCAACCAAATGAGACAATATATCATGCCGAATTGATTTTATAGGCGTTTAAAGAACAATGTTGCATAATATATTAGCAGCGGAATATGGATTAGGTTTATTATTTAATAACTGCAGAAAAGTGGAAGACATGGGAAATCAAAACCCTATTGATGCTGCTAGAGAGTTGATCATGGGAATGATCCTGGTTCAACGTAAGAGGGATGTGGGCAAGGATGGGAAGCAGTGTTCACAAACTACTAAGCTTCAATAGTCCCTAGATAGTGGTGAGGCACACCTAGAGCATTCCGATCCCGATTCAAGAGATTCTAACTCGATTATTCTATGCCGGTTAAAAAGTGGGCGCCTTAGTACTAGATCCACATCAGTTAAGTCAATTTATATTTTAATGCTTTTTCTCTACTTAAACTAATCTTGTATTGACAAGGTTTACATTTGAATGTTATAGAAAGAAGTAGCAAATAAGATAAAATTGTTGCAGATGATAATTGTATAGTTAGGGGGTCAGTGCCTAGTGAACCTATTGATAGTAATGTGATTCCAAGCTATCATGGGCATGTAGCCCTTAGAATGTGGCAGGGGAGAAGAGAGGGGTCCAAAAGTGACATAACAAATTATCTATTTAAAATAGGCTGAGAGGGTAGTATCAAAGAATGAAAGAGCATTTACCAGACGTGCGATCAATTATTGACCAGACTGGGTTATCTCATCTCAATCATATTGACGCTACATTGGTTAGTGCATTTGTAGAGTGATAGAAGCTGGATACAAAAAGATTTCACATGACGTTTAGTGAAATGATAATCTTGATGCACAGTGTGTGGCATATTGTGGAAGGACGGATGATTTGTGAGGATCCTGCTGCGAATGACATGTAGAATGCTTGTAAGAAGCAAATGCGGTTAGATCGAAAGGACCTTGTAGCTAAATACCGGGGTCATAATGAAGTCTTGACTGATTCGATTTTCAAATCATGTGAGCAGGGCAAGATTATTGAGTCCTAGATAACCACATGACTATGAATTCTATTAGGTACCACATTGTTTGTCAACAAAAGAGGAAACTGTGTTAAACCATCCTTGTTGTGTGAATTGAAGAAAATGTTAGATGGAGTGAAATCATATTCTTGGGGCGCTTATGCTTTAGCGTATCTCTATCGTCAACTAGGTATTGCTAGCAGATTGTATTATCAAGGCGTCGCCGGTTGCTTGACCCTGTTGCAAGCATGAATATACTAGTATTTTTAGTATTCCGACCTCATTAAGATCGGATTGTGGTAGAAGGTGAGTCGGTAAGATCCTATACGTGACAAGACAGACTTGCACATAAATCTGTTATCTGGCTACACTCATTCCGTACCATTAAAGGGGTAAACTGTTACGTTTAAACAACTTCAGAAGGTATCTAAAACATTTAAAAGTTCAGGATGGTAAAAGCCTATTTTGGACATGTTCAAAGGGTAATGGATGCATTTAGGGTGTGTTTGAAAATAGTTTTCATAAAAAAATTAAAAGAATTGAATTGATTTCTTAAAGAAATTCCGTTATGGGGAAACTTTATATTAAAGAATTCAATTGATTGTTAATTAATATATTTAACACTTTTAAAAAAAAATTTATAAAAATATTTTAACTTCTTCAACTAAAAGCATATAAGAAGGTAAAATGATAAAAATAATATTTAATTGCATAATTTAAATGAAATCCATTAAAATCTTATAATTTTTTTATAAAATTTTTATTCTTTGCGTGCAAGAATTGAAATATGGTAATTTGATTTTTATCAATATTTATTTAATTTATAATAAGGGAATTTTACAACGTAAATTCAATTGAAACAAATTCTTTCAAAATGTATTTTTCCAAATGAATTAAGTTGAAATTTAAGTCAAGTTTAAGTTTACACGATCCCTTTCTACGTATAAAAATTAAAAATTTAAGTGTTAGAATTGTTAATTGTTTGTATAAAGCAGAAAACGAAGCCAATCTTCAAACCCAAACAAAAGCAGCTTTGTTTTGGTTTCTCCCTCGATTTTAAATTCCAAGAACTGAAATCTTTGATTCTTCGTTTCTTAATTCTGTCCATCAATGGCGAACTCCAATTCCAAATGGTGGCACGCTCCCCTCTTCATCATTGTCTCCGCAGTCCTAGCCTTCATAGCCATCACCACCGCCTTTCACTCTCCTTCCGGCGGCGACGATTCCTCCCCTGCAATTTCAGCCGCCGTTTCCCTTCGCCGGCTCTCCCACAACGCCTCTTTGGCCTTGAGAAATTCCGGTTTCAACATCATGTCCACTCTTCTCCACCTCTCCCCTGAGCTATTTCTCGCATCTACTAATTCAACCATTTTCGCCATCAAAGATTCCGGCCTCTCCAATTCGTCTCTCTCTTCTTGGTTCTTGAAGCATCTTCTTCAATACCACACTTCCCCTCTCTTACTGTCAATGGATGATCTCTTGAACAAGAATAAAGGTAGCTGCATTCCCACTCTTATCCACGGACAGAATATGGTTCTATCCATGGTTGATTCCGAAGTTAAATCAGTTGAGATTAACGGCGTCCTTGTTTCCGATCCTGACTTATTTCTCCAAGGAAACATTGCTATTCACGGTGTTGTTGCTCCCTTTTCAAACTCCCGTAAATTGGATAATAATCTTCAAGCTCCAGCCTGCGATTCAATTACTAATTCAGTCGATGATCCGAACTACTTGGTTGAATGGAGGAATATAGTCCGGTTCTTGAGTTCGAATGGATTTGTTTCTTTTGCAATTGGGTTGAATTCTGTTCTTCTTGGAATTGTTCAAGACTACAAGAACCTTAGTTCCGTTACTGTTTTTGGTCCTCCTGAATTGGGATTTGTTGCAGCTTCGAAACCAATGCTCGAAAAGATTGTAAGGCTGCATATTCTGCCGAAGAAGTATAGTTATGCAGAACTTGGGAGTTTGCCAGATAAGACAATGCTGAAGACGCTGCTGCCAAGTCAGCAACTCGAAATAACTACTGGTTTTAATGTTACTCTGGGGTTAGTTATCAATGGAGTACCGATTGTGGCACCCCAGATATTTTCGTCGAGTAAGTTTGTGTTTCATGGCATTTCTCGAGCTTTCAAGGTGGCTGAGCTTCCTAGTGTTTAAGATGGTGTTGAGAATGCTAAGTGTAGTGCTTTTTGGTTATGCAATTCCAGATATTAATGTGTTGTACATTTTTTTCGATTTTGATGTGTTTTCGTGATGTATGGTACATTCGATTTAACTCATTTCTTCGCGAGGAATGTATCTGGAAATTATGAGTGTTGCTATCAAAATGGACGAGTTTAGAATGAAAAATCCATGAATTCTTCTCAATACTTGGGGAAAATCCATGTAGCAATTCATCTCTAAGAAATTAACATATCTACTTGTAGAGTTTTACAGTATGTTGTTGCATAAAATGAATTATTATCAACTAAGAAATTTCAAATGTTAGTGTGACAAATGCTGTGGGATAAATAAACTATTTAAGTATAATGTGGATAAAAATAAACGAGTAAAATATCCAGGTTGATTAAACTGGAAGATGTGGATTTAATCAATCTTCTATTTATTACTTCTATTCTGTTTTTATATAGTTTCCCTGTTTTTTGTTACAATGAGCAAATTGCAATATCATCATTGTGTTTATAATGAAAAAGAATTTTGATATCAATTCTTAGATTTGAGTTTCATGCATTCATCAAGTTCCACATTAAATCATTTCAAAATAAATTCTACTTTTTGATTTGTTATTTTCATGCATCATCCAAATAAAAATGCAAAAAAAAAAAAAAAAAAAAGGAATTGAAAATGAAAATAGCTTTCATAACAAAAATTCCGATAACTATAACAGCTCATTAATACTCTTCAATTCAATTAAAAATTTAAAATATTAACTGATGTATAATTTAAATAAATCAAAATTCAGGTCATTTGAGCAAAAATTGTTCTTGAAGAAGAGCAAAATACTTCTTTTAAAAATACGAGTTTCTTAGAAATCGATGGGCATTAGTCAGACATTAGAAATTCTAGAACCTAGATAATGGTTAATCGGATTAGCATTTTAAACTTTAATTAAACATATCATTTTGATAGATTTGAAAAATATAAATTTTTTGTTAACTCTTATATAACATAAAAAATATATATATACTTTGCTTGATTTGAAAGTATCGCCTTTGTTTTGATAGACTGGTGTTTGTATATTTTGTTCACCATATAAATATACTTCTAAATGGCATTTAGACGAAAAAATATTGGTGAAGCCATTCCCCCAACATTTCGCATAGAGGAGCGCAGGAATTTGTGAAATAGTAAATTAAACTGTCCGCGTTGATAATTAAGGGAAAAGAGATTCAAGATTTAGTGTTTAATAGTAAGCTTTTGGTGATGATATAGTAAATGGGTGCGGCGCTTTTACTGTCAAGAAAGGAAATTCCTGCTGCCAGTTTCAAATTTCTCAACACATTTTCTTTGTTTCTGTGTTCTCGCACCTACTCTGACTTAACATTCGACCCTGGCACCTTCTACGCTTCTCTCATCCACAATTCCCACCACAAAACCCACTTAAATCAAATCCATGCTCAATTACTACTATCCCAGTTGCTCTGCAGCAGATTTCTTATTTCTAAACTCATCCATTGCAGCGCTAATATCGGAGAAATTAGCTATGCACGTAAGCTGTTCGACTATTTTCCTGAACCAGATGTGTTTCTCTGGAATGCGATTATTAGATGTTATTCAAAGCACAAGCTGTTTCGTGATGTACTTGGAATGTATGGGCGAATGCAAATGGAGTTTGTGACTCCTGATGCTTTCACTTTTCCTCCTGTGCTTAAAGCATGTAGTGCTTTAATGGCGATTCATACTGGCCGGCAAGTGCACGGGCAGGTGTTTCTATACGGCTACGAAGCTGATGTTTTTGTTCAAAATGCTCTGGTTGCATTTTATGCCAAATGTGGTAGGATTTCAATGGCAAATGCGGTTTTTGATCGGTTAAGTAATAAAACAATTGTGTCCTGGACTTCAATCATTTCCGGGTATGCTCAGAATGGGCAGCCTACTGAAGCTTTGAGAATTTTCAGCCAGATGAGGAGAATGAATGTCAAACTTGACTGGGTTTCTCTTGTGAGTGTTCTTAGGGCTTATACTGACATAGACGACTTGAAACATGGCGAATCTATCCATGGCTGTGTTCTAAAAATGGGTCTCAATTATGAAATCGACTTGATCATTTCACTTACAGCTATGTACGCGAAATGTGGGAAAGTTCGTTCAGCAAGATTGTTTTTTGACCAGGTAGAGAACCCAAACTTGATATTGCGAAACGCGATGATTTCAGGCTATGCAAAGAATGGACACGCTGAAGAAGCTCTTCAGCTCTTTCACGAAATGATAAACAACAACATCAAACCCGATTCTATTACTATCACATCCAGCATCTTGGCTTGTGGCCAAATGGGATCCCTTGAACTGGCAAAATGGATGAGCAATTACATAAGCCAGTCCGAGTTTCGAAACGATGCTTTCGTAGGCTCTGCCCTTGTCGACATGTTCTCAAAATGCGGCTCGATTGAAATGGCTCGTAGCGTATTTGATAGAACACAGGACAAAGATGTCGTTCTTTGGAGTTCAATGATAATGGGATATGGACTACACGGTTGTAGCCAAGAATCGATTCACCTTTTCGATAAAATGACTCAAGCTGGAGTTCACCCGAATGACGTTACTTTCATCGGGCTATTAACAGCGTGCAAAAATTTGGGTCTTGTAGAAGAAGGATGGAGACTTTTCCACCACATGAAAGACTATAAAATCGAACCACGCCATCAGCACTATGCTTGCGTTGTCGATCTTCTAGCGCGAAAAGGACACATAGATAAAGCTTATAATTTTATAGAAAACATGCCAATTGAACCCGAAGTAAGCATATGGGGAGCTCTTTTGACGGCATGTAAAATCCATCGCAATGTCACACTCGGAGAGTATGCCGCTAAGAAGCTTTTCGCATTAGATCCATATAACACGGGGCATTTTGTCCAGCTGTCAAACCTTTACGCTTCAGCTTGCTTGTGGGATCGTGTCGCAAATTTACGGGTGCTAATGAAGAAGAAAGGACTAAGTAAAGACATCGGCCATAGTGTGATTGAGATCGGTGGGAAGCTTCAGGTTTTCCGATTTGGAGATAAGTCACATCCGAAATACGAGGAAATATACGCAGAGTTGAATAATTTGGAGAGAAGGCTTAAGGAATCGGGATTTGTGCCTCATAAAGAATCGGTTTTGCATGATTTGGACGATGAAGAAATCGAGGAGACGCTTTGTAATCATAGTGAGAGGTTGGCAATTGCTTTTGGGCTAATCAGTACTCCTTCTGGGGTTACTCTTCGGATAACGAAAAATCTCCGGGCTTGTGTAAACTGCCATGAAGCAACCAAGCATATATCTAAGCTAGTTAATCGGGAGATAGTTGTTCGAGATGCGAATCGTTTTCACCATTTTAAAGACGGTGTATGTTCGTGTGGCGATTATTGGTGATAGAAATGATTTGTTTAATCAGATTTTTTTTTCTTTTCTGTCAAAATGTTGATTAACTTGCAAACATTGCAATATAAATTGAACAAAGAAAAAATTTGATACACGCAACAGGTAAAGAACACATACATTGCAAATATTGTTACATTAACTTGAGAATTCAACATTTTTCTGTTGAATTTAATTTTATTTATAAACTTGATACGTTCAAGTTGTTATGGATAATTTTTGGAATAGTTTGACTTGAAAGAATGGTAGCCATTGGAAAGAAAGGCCGAGCTAATATTTGTAAACCTTAATTATTGGAGTGAAATTAATTCAACCTAAAAATAACAAACCCTACATAAAAAATCCAGCAACAACACCAAAATGATTTTTTAATTAAGAAAAAAATAAAATCATAAAGTAAAGAAATTAGATGGCTTATACTTTCAGTTATGTTTATTCTTTACTTGTTTTCTGTCTTCTTCATCTTCCCTCCCATCATAAACTTTGAACCTCCAAATGGCGATTTTGGACTATTAGTAAATAGTGTAATAAAATTGAACACATTGGTAGGACTCGCACCTAACAGCGAAAAGGTGGAGTAGCTGTGGTTGGATCAGCTGGCAATTTCGGGTCCTACTTTGGAGTCTGTTGTAACTGTTTCGCCTTGGTTTATTACGGTTGCTGCTACTAAAGTGGACCGCAGCTTCTTGTCATCTGTTATTCTTGGCGATAAAAGAGAAATCAAAGAATAGATACTTTTTGAAGGGGTTAAGCTCTTCTAATGACGGAGCTTCGGTGGGGCTGATGGGGCCAATGATCGATTGGCCACTGCAAGTGCTAACACTTCGAAGCCTTTAGGCAAAGTAGTATAATAAGTAATACATGACCTCAACGCTTAATGTTTAAAAATGTATCAGATTTTTTACTATTAGTTAATTTTTTAACTTTTGCATAAATAAATAACTAAACATCTAAATAAAAAAATTTAATCCCTTCCGACTCTAGGACCTATTAGTCGCACCACCTCGGCCCCTGTATGGAGCCTTAAACGAAGCTCTCTAGTTCTATCAGTTTCGCTAACCTTGGCTCAACCACTAGCGAGTTACTTCAGTTTTACTAAGGGCCAGTTTGGGATTGATTTCCCAAGGCTGCTATTCCGAAAAGTTCCATTTTCAAGCTTTTACTATAAGCAGCAGAGTTGATTTTAAAAGTCAGACAATTCTTAATATATAGTATGAAGGATCAAAATGTGTTGTTCAAAATTAAAATATGGAATTCTATTAAAAATTTGTGAAAGCAACTTATTAGGACAACAACTTGAAAAGCAATACCAAACGGATCCAGATAAAATTAAGAAATTATAAGGTTAATTTTGTAAATGGCAATGCAGGGGAGTAAGTCTCTCAGATAAAACAAATAGAATGGTGGGCAGTTGTATCCTTTGATAACTGGTGAAGATGCAGCAAATACGGGAATTATTCTCCAAAAGGCGTGAGTTATTTTTCATTAGTTTGCCGAGAAACTCCTCAAAAAAATTGGAAGAGAGAATGGAGGAACAATTGCTTTGAAGGTGCACTAGCCTAGACCCAGAAAAAGCAAAAGGGAAGATAAATAGTGTGTGCAATTGGTGAAGGATTTGGCGGCTTAGAGATGGCAAGAAAAGCGGTAACAGTAGGCGTCGCTGGCATGAATGTCGTCAATCCTGCTGAACATTTAGCTGAATCTTATTTTCTACCGGGCTCTCCTATCAACCTCGCTGATGCTCAAACTCTTAAAAGCCTAACATTTAACTCCACTAAGACCACCCGTATTTCCCTCTTTTCTTTTCTATAAACATGACAACTTTCCAATCATTTTTATTAGCTTCCCAAATTGGTTAAAAAACACTATTTTGCTCCCTCAAGTAAAGCTAATGGTTTATTTGATGTTCCAAACATGTCATTTTCTTAATTTTTTTCTCACGAACCAAAATCTAAATAAGTGAGTTTTTTTTGTCAAGTTGAGGGGTTAGTGGTAACAAGTTCATGTTCATATGGATACTCGGCAAAAGAAAGCAAAACATGCATTGCCTTCTTTCAGCTATAGTTATGTTTATGTTTCGACACACTATGTTCATGTTCGCTAAAATGGATTGTATCCAATTCAATGTGTATTTATAACTATGTATAAATGTTTGGAATGCAACAACTTCACTAAATAACGATGGGGCGCAAATCAGAGACGCAAGTGGTGGCGTAACGACACCACTGTTGGCGGCTGATCCGGGTCTAGTTTACAATATGGCAGTCGGTGATTACCTATTCGCAGTATATTTGTTAGGATTTAACGCAACAAAGATGAAAACATTTGCAAATGAAAGTTTTGTTTGCCCACGGAATTTCTCAATGCTTGATCTTAACTACCCATCAATTACAGTCCCACGATTGAATGGACAAATAATAATGAATTGAAGAATGTAGGGACTCCGGGGACTTATACTTCTGAGATCAAATTACCGCCGGGTATCTCAACAACGGTTGAACCAAAACAGTTGGAATTTGCAAAAGTCCATTTAAACTTAGTTTGGTATCGGCAAAAAGAGACTATGTATTTGGGGAGCTATTATGGACTGACATCAAACATATTGTTATAACTATAATTTCAGTCAAGCATGCTTAGTCAATAGTTTCCTCTGTTTTTATAGTATCATGTTATAATCAAATTTTGAGTTTCTTATGGAGCGATTTTATTATTGGGTTGTATTGTGCCTCGCAATCTTTTCATCTTAATATTGTTTTTTTTTCTCCATTGAAGCTAACTAGCCATGTGTAATTAAAGATGTACGAAATTGTAAATTATGAGATTCAAGTTATTGTTAAAGAGTACATGGAAATACTTTTTTTAGGATTAACCGGGTATATGTTAAAACACTCCGGTTTGATTTTGATCACATGATGAGAAATTTTGCGAATAAAATTATACCAATGAAAATATTTATTGTTCATACCAAACAATATATAACAAAAAAAAAATTACAACTAAAAATTAAATGTAGATAATGTTACATCACATGAAATCCTGTTGAACAGTTATAGAACAACTAATTTATGTTTGTTACCAAGTATGAGCAGAATAAAAAGTAAATAAAATCAAAATCAAATACAATTATTGAAGGAGAGAGAGAAGCAAGGACTTGGAATGATGCATTAAATCAGGACTTAATCTGAACATGAGAACGCAAAATTCAAGCTGATTAAGGACACCATCTCCATCCATGTCCCCTTCTTCTATCATACTTTTCAACTCATCATCATTTCCCAAACCAATTACACCTGAATTCTTCTTTAGACTCTCCATTGTAATTACTCCTTTCTCTTTATCCATCAGCACCTCAAATCCATTGCACAGCTCCTTCATTAGCCCTTCTCCTCCCAGTTTCTCCGCCATTATCGGCAGCAGATCTTCAAAATCGAACATTTTAGAAAGAAAATTAAAAAAAACTGGTTATATGTTGTCTGGTTTTTGAATGGAAGAACAAAAGGTGATTTATATATATGAATGCAGGATCAGAGGAAATAGAGAAAACTGAGAAGGGATTTTCGAAGAAGGTGGGGAATGGTCTGCTAGCAGATGACAACTAAGACACATATATGCATATAAATAATAAAAAAAGATATAGGAGAAGAGACCCTGCAATTGCTTCATTGTTTCCTTTCAACACTCTCACGCTCACCCTTTTTCATGTCTCCTTTCTTTTTTTTTTTTTTTTTATTTGGTTCAGATCTGAATTCAATTCAGTTTTGTAGCTTCTTGTATGCCGGCTGCTACCTCATCACTGAACAGATTCTTGTAATATTTCCACGTAGCTGCATATTTTTATATTTTTTTTATATAAGATAAGATAATTGTGTTCCCTATTTAATCATGGGTTAGATTAATGTCATTTAAAACTGTACTGTACAATCCGGTTAATCTGATAAAACTGCATACCGTCATTAAATTCAGTCTAGTGAAATAAAAATAACGGTATAGAAAAATGAATGAAAGAATAGAACTTATTTTATGCTCATGTTGATATTAACGTGATTTACATTTTTATAAAAAAGAATTAATAATTTGGTACGCAGAACTTCTAGCCCATTAGTATCACATGTCATCATATTCCCGGATTTGATGCTTAGCACGGTTACGATACATTGGTAAATCTTTTTATGCGTCTCTGAAATCTTACCTCACGTACTTACCCTATGTTATCAATTAAGATATACTAGCTACAAATTTTAGTATCCATAGTACTTTAAGTAATATAATTCTGCTTGTGGTTGTTTTTATATAATCTTGAAGCTTCAACCCTTTACCAAAAATTGGCACAACTCTACTATTTCATACCATAATTTATTTTATTGGTTGTCTACGTAGACACTTAGAAATAAATTTTAGTTGCCGTATTCATATTTTTCCAAACAAAACCTCATATAGATGTAGGACAAAAAGTGTTGGTCAAAGAGGGAAACAGAATACATGAAATCTAAGAAGGAAAATAGGAAATTGAGTTTCAACTTTCCTTGTTATGGAATATTTCTAGAAACCACATCACGTTTGACATTCTTCAACAACAACTGCCTTTTACTAAAATTCATATTATATACTTCAGGATTAATTTATAAAATAAATAAGCAAAACCTGTTCTCAAGCTATTTACTTTTTACTTTTTTTCATCTATTAAGTTATCGTTTATATAGTTTTCTCATATATATTGACCTTTTAATTTTTGACTTTTAGCTTCATTAGCTCCAATGATTCTATCTAACATTTCAATTTAGCTCAATATTTCTTAACATTACACATGGTGTTTGTTTATTTCGATCCGATAAGCATTATAACAGCCACTAAATAGTTTGAGTGATCGGTTAATATACAAAAAAAATCAGTTCACAAAATAATTTAATCATATTTTATACCTACAATTTTTGTATTAATATATAACTTTTACCATTTGGAATATAGTTGTATCAAAATTTCTCACGTTTTCGAAAATTAAATTTAAATAAAACTCACATGTTTGCTCACACGATGTTAGTATTTAGATTTGAATTCAAGGAGAAAAAATGCTGTTGAGTGACTAATTATTATCAATAATGCTCCTTGATTGGGCATGAGAATATGGAAGCATGCCTTGGAAATGGGCCGTTGTAAAGGCTAGTTAGGCTCTGTTGTGAAAAGGCTTGCTTTTTATCAAGTAGGTTAATTGACAATGTATTGATATAATAGTAATTCCCACAAATAAATAAATTGATGAGAATAACGAGTGTCAAAATTAAATTGTCAAGGAATGATAAAGTTGAAGAAAGTAAATAAAAAAAAATACATTTCTAATTGTTCAATGAGAATAACGAGTGTCAAAATTAAATTTTCAAGGAATGATAAAGTTGAAGAAAGTAAATAAAAAAAAAATACATTTCTAATTGTTCAAACTAGATAGTAAATAAGGAAAGTGAACTATCTGCCATCTTCAAGAGTGACAGTCAAAGCATTATTGGAGCAGGTTTCAGGTTTGGTAGACGAAGATGCTCTACTTGAACTCGAATGGCATCGCCTTGTAATAAAAGCCGGTTGTTTCGGTCTTGGCAGGCTCGCATTTTCGCTACACAGCATTATTATCACATTCGACATTGTTGGTCGATCACTCGGGTCTTCTTGTACACATAACAGCCCTACATTTATGCACTTCAAGTACTCGTTTTTCTTGCAGCTTTTCCTTAGGTTTTCGTCCAATAACTCCATTGCCTTGTCTTCCTTCCATAGGTTCCATGCCTGTGTTCATCCAGTATTATAGATAACTCAACTAAGGCTATGTTTTTTCAACTTATGTACTGAACTGAAATATACTTATTTCAGTATAAATTTATAAGCATGCAGTACGTACCGAACTGAATTACAGGACATGTCTAATCATTTGATTTATATTATATATGGTTAGATAGTTGATTTGTCTTACATAGCCTAGCAGACTCAAAGATTGTTCAGCTTGATAAAATCCAACGTTCCTTTTCCCGCTGATTATCTCGAGAACCACAACTCCGAAGCTGAACACATCTGATTTGAATGAAAATAGACCGTCCAATGCATACTCGGGCGCAATGTATCCGCTGCACAAACATACGTAACAAACAAATTTTTGACTGTCAACTTATTCAGAAAGTACAGAAATGCAAACTTACTAAGTTCCGACTACTCTGTTAGTGTTGGCCGCGGTTTCTTTTCCTCCTAAAATCCTCGCCAAGCCAAAGTCAGAAATTTTAGGGTTCATCTCCTCGTCTAACAAAATGTTACTCGTTTTCAAGTCTCTGTGGATTATCCTCAGCCGCGAATCTTGATGAAGATATACGAGTCCTCGCCCAATTCCTACAATGATGGCAAAGCGCTTCTCCCAGTCTAAAGCCCCACATAGCTTCCGATCTTGCAATATTTTTCACCAACATTTTGTCAAGTCAATAAATGGTCAATACCATGTAATGTTTTATCATAAGTAATAAATCTTACTGACCAAATAGGACGAAATCTAAGCTTTTGTTGGGCATATATTCGTAGAGTAACATCTTTTCGTCGCCTTCAACGCAATAGCCTAATAGCCTGACAAGATTTCTGTGCTGAAGCCTGGCGATTAAAACAACTTCGTTCTTGAATTCCTCCAATCCTTGACCTGAACCGCTTGACAGTCTCTTCACGGCCATTTCTGCTCCTCCTGGAAATTTAGCCTGATTTCCAAATTTTAGCAACCATTTCCGATTTTCTTCATTTTCGTACAACAAACACAGGGCTAAGGCACGAATGCAAAGTTGTTACCTTGTAAACTGGTCCAAAACCGCCTTGTCCAAGCTTGTTTGCGATGGAGAAATGGTTTGTAGCGTCTAATATGCTTTCCAATTGATAAAAAGGAAGTGTTTCGTTATCGTTGATCCGACCTGAGTCAACTATATCTTTGACAAGTCTCTCACTGCCACTCAGTTGATGGCCCATATACCTCTGTGAAGTCCCCCGGTTTCCTGTATTCACATTTCAAACCCTTGATTTCATTAAAATTACTACTTTTTTTTCTCTTCTTTCTTAAAGGATAAAATGGAAGTATTATTCGTTACTTACCTTGTTCCCCCTTCCATTTTCTTCTCCGCAAATACAATAAAATAACGGCGCTTGAGAGAAGAAGAAAAACCATGAAACTCACCAAGGCTACTGCAGTTATCAGAGATGTGGGTATCATTCCTATGGAACTTCCATTTGTCTCCTTACCATTTTTACCATCTGTAATAATACATATAATCAATGATAATAGTAATGATAATAATAATGATAATAATAATAATAATAATAATCATCATCATTATATGTTCAATATTACTAAATCAGGACAAGAGTAGACCAGTTGGTTGTAAATTTATTACCTTGAGTACAGTTCAAGGTTAATCCATTCCATCCAAAACCCTTATTACAAACGCACTTTTTCTTGGCATCTGATCTATTTGCATTGCAAGTTGAATTAGGCCAATCTTTGCAGTCAGCAGAAAAAGAGCAAGTTGGCTCCTGTGGTGGATCCCAACCGAGTTCCAAGTCTCCTCCACCATAAGAGGTATAATTTCCCAGATCAGCCCTGCACCACCTAATCACATGAAATGGTGATGTCTGGTTTAACTGTAAGAATTTTATGTTTGAGTTTATGGCTTTGCAATTGTTCACGTCATCGATTTGGATGACAAACTTGTGCGTTTCAGGATTAATCGTTGTGACTCTGTAGTTTTCGCCTGATGCCTGAAAGCTAAGTTGTCCTGTGGAGATATTGCAATAGAAACTGAAATAGGCAACATCTCCACACTTGTATCCTGTACTAAGGGGATAGGGTATAATGTTTGTGCCACAAATCCCACAACTTCTTGAACTTAAATCTGCAAAAGCAAACATATTTTTAGCTACGAATTGAGACTCGAATTCAAGGAATTTTATTAAGCATGTCTTATGCGATTGCTGTCATGGCTGCTGTCACGAAAAATTCCATTTACAAACTTTTAATTGAAAAACATACTTTGGCACTGTTAAAAAGATTGACTCTTAATACTTATTTAATCTAGAAAAGCTTGAAAATGAAGCTTTTCGAAGTAGAAATCACGGAAAGCAACCCCAAACTGGACCTTGACAGGGTTTTAAAGGAAAGAGATTTACCGATCCCGGAAACCGAGACACGAACGCTGACGTGGCGGCCACCATCGTACTCCTCTTGAAGATCAGTGAGATCTTCCAACCAAATCCAGCAGTTTGCAACGCCAAATTCTTGCCCCTTATGGTTGGTTGTTTCCTCATACGAAAAGGCCTGACATTGACAATTGTTAAGGCACTCTCTTTTGCACTCTGTCTCACTCCTAGCCTTAAACTGAGACTCTGGTTTTCCCACCTTCATCATTTTTAAGTTCAAGAACATGTCATGGGAAGCATTATCACTGCACAGCGGCGATATTCTAGAGCATCCTCCCGTATAATCTCCCGAATTCCAGTACTCCGGCGAATCAGGCTGAAACCCAGGCAAACACTTGCATACCACGTCATTATTACTGTTACAGCTGCCGAAATTTCCACAAGCGTTATAAAGACTGCATCTTGTTCTTGGCACGGCCCAGAACAAGGTCCAAACTTTCTGAGAATCCCACTTCAGGTACTGAAGTTGGCCGGTAAAACTCATCACCATTCTTGTATCGGCAAACATTGTGGATGTGATGAAAGGCACGGAATCGTTATTTGCTACTTTAGCTGTGAAATTCGATAAGAAGTACGAAATCGAAGAAGGGATCTCGTTGATGTTACCTGAAACTCCACTTCTCCAGTATCTGATCGATCTCTTCCAAATAACGAACTGCTCTCCTTCTTGATCTAGCTGGAAACTGAAGTTCCCGCATGTTGGGTCGTTGTAACTTTTCCATGAAACCAGTGCTGTATTTTCGTCCATTTTCATCCCTGGAAGAAATGTGTCGGTTGGTTTATCGAAACTCTGCCATATAACTCTGTCTTCTTCATTTCCTTCCCATACAATAAGATTTCCAGTATCTAAAAGCTTTAAACTCCTCTCTGTTGAATAATTTGTTTCGAGATCTGTTGACCAGTAACATTTTCCCCTTTCGTCCAATACCTTGAGATTGCCATCTTTCGAAATGGAAAAAACTCCGTTGTAATCTGACACTGGATTGTCTCTATTAGCAACCCATACCACTGTGAGTGGATTTGATGAGTAATACCAAATTCCAACATATCTCCTAATACCAGTGCTCCCATTTAGATTGAAAAACCCGAGTTCGTACATTTTTCCAGATGAAACCAGAGATTCTCCCCTGCTGTCGCTGATAGAATCTTGTGTTGTTATTGTGTCCTTGGCCAGGCAATGCATGTACAAAAAGAATAATAGAAATATATAATGAAACAAAGATGGCATATCCATTACAATCCTAAATTATAGTCTCTCTATTTTTACTTCACTTTGTAAAAATTGAAAAGACAAATTTTTTCCATTTTTCTTTTATGTTATCAAAACAGTTGTAAGTAGGAATTGGATAGAAAGCTAAAATTAGCAGACCCTTCCCAGTTGTTCCCAAATCTAATTTTAGTATCTTAACAGTGCACAATAATAATTATGGCACTAATGGTGAAAGAAATTGATCAATTCATTAATGATAAGAATGAGTCACCTTCCTAATAATTGTCTAATCACTTGTCGAATTATTGATTCAAATTTCTTTTTAGAAGGTATTTAGGCTGAATAGCTAGGATTTGACTGATAACAGTAGTTTTTGTCTGGAATTAAGAGTAATGTAGTATTAAATTTTGGCATACTTGGATGTTAACAGTGGAAACATGGAATAGTTTGTAATATACGTTCTTCTAAGTAAGCTATAACAATGCAAGTTATACCCTACATTTTTTCTATAACCAATAGGATTTCAAGAGAAATGGCAGTGGAAAATCATATCATGAAACAGCTTCCAATTAAAAGGAGACAATAATTAACGGGCATTGTGCTTTATTTCTTTTCTTTTTTTGGAAAATTAAAAGTTTATGGGAATTTAGCATTATTTTAATATTAAGTTGAATAACTGATAAGACAGAGGAAAGAAGGTGTCAAAGGTGATGAGCAAAAGGTCAAGGCCTCTAGTATTTTTTCCACATTAGGCCCCACCATTTGCTTCCAATTTCTTCCCCCCTATTGTCTCTATATGGCTACAACGAGGGGCTCAACATACATAGGTAGCATATAAAATAAATATCTTGATGTAATGACCAATACTCAGTTTGGATTTGTTTCTTCAATGTCATGAAATGAGCTTTTGAGAACAATAAATTTTAAAGATATGGGAGAGCAATCTTAAATTGTACGTCAATACATCCCATAAAACCATCACACACAGAGTACTTGAATTTTATGTTTTATTTCACTTTGACTTGGCTGAATTCAAAAGTCAACAGTTGATTATGAATGTAACCTTGGAGTTATCTGGCGGGAAAACTTGATACTTCACATGAAAGTTGAGAGATTGAACAGGTTTGCCTTGACTAGGGTTAAATTTGTAAACAAGACAAGACTTCAAATCCAATAAGGAGACCAACACTATTCGGACTAAGGGACTGGATCTACTTAGACGTGGAAGATTGAATCGTAGTCGAGAAGTTCTGGAAATAAACCTAGTAATGGTGCTTCTGCTAGTAAGTGAAATCATGAAGAAATGATAATGATGATGATGGGAACAAACAATATATTTGGATTGAAGAAAGCTCCACAAGTTCTATGAGAAATAGTCAGCCATACAGTCGTAGGAAGAAAAAAAAAAGACAAGCTTTTATTTTCACCACATATGCTAAGATAAAGTAATTCACGTTTGGATACTTGCTCGTAGACTCATTGCACCAGATTATATAATAATTCCAAACATGTTCAAAGGAGCACATTATTAAAAACTAGACATGTTTGTCGAGCGAGGCTGGGTTCGGGCCGGGCTTAATTGGTTTGCATAAAAAAACACCAACCCAAACTCAACTCTGCCCATACTGTAAAATTTTCGCGCTCTGACCGAGCTTATAAGGTCATTCTCAAGTCTGACCCACGATCCAAATTAATTTTTTCTTTTGAAATTTTTATTGATTAAATATATATAAAAAAGAAATAATTTATATTACTACACATAAATCTTACATAAAATTATATTTCTATTAAATTATTCAAATTTTTTTGTACGAATTATAGTATTAATATTAAAAAACTCTATAGGTGAAAATATAAAAATTCAAAGTAAATATTAAACATAATACATAAAAATAAGTTTTTATATAAATAATAGTAATTGAGATGAGTTTTGTCTGGGCTTGAGTATTTATACATAAACCAAACTCTACCTATAAAATATTGGACTTGTAACGGGTTTCAATTTAGACTGAGCTTTTCTAAAAAAATGTGTCCATGCCCGGCTCATAAAAGCAGGCTCGATCCGAGCCGGTACCTCAGCTATGAATAGGTCTATTTTAATATACCAACGAAGTCTCTAGTTACATTGCAGAACGTATTTTGTCTTGACGCATAGGGGGGGGGCTGGGATGAATCCTCACCCCAATCGTGGAAGGTTCCATTTATAAGTATCTTTCAATCTAGGATTGATCCTGGAGTGTGTAACAAGTGCGACCGCCCTTGACTCATGTCAGAAGGGGTCCTTAAAATAACAACCTTTTAATAATTTTAGTTGCTGTTAAAAAAATAAAAGTAAATAATAATCAGTGGTAGATGAATTGATTAATAACTTGTTATGAATATGAGATGTTATAAGATCAAATCTTAGTTTCTACAAAATAATTAAGTTTTATTATATTTCTTTACCGATAGCTCATTATATTAATTTCTATATCATTTTACCTAGAGCTCTTAATTTATCAGAACTATGCCTGTTTCATCCCACCCTCCATTGATGAATTTTGTAAAACATAAGACAAGAGATAAAGTGAGAAAAGAAAAAATAAAATAATATATTGAAACTTTTTGCTCGTATATACCTATTTTTCTTACATTTATTTCATTTTCAATTATTTTTTCATTTATCAACCCATAATTAAAGTGTTATACTTATTAAATTCCAAATGTTAAAAAGTTCATAACTATTTGACGATTAAAATATTAATTGATTTGAAACTTTTTCTAAATAAATTGCACGACATCAATTATTTATTGAACTGATTTTGTTTACAGATCAAAATATATGATTATCACTCGATGATCATCAAGTGAAGAGCATCGAGTGGAGCACCACCTCATCTGGGTTCTAGCTCTCCGCCACTGTTGTTGACGCATATAGCCCCCAATTATTAATTTCTATTAATAACATTAATTAATCTAACTAATCAGACTACCTTCCATCTCATGCACATGACAATATATTTTACATCATTTATTCTATTAGAACATCATTGGAAGATTTCTATCTCAAAACAAGATATTGACAAGGCCGTTAAAGCATGAGAAGATCCTAAACATAGCCCCCGAAAAGATTCATGCAACTTGATTAATGATTACTACTCCCTCCGTCTACTAAATATTATCATTTTACAGGGGATTTTGTTATCTCTTTTTTATTGTCATTTTGTATTTCCAATATACTTTTTCTCTAAGTTTTCCATTCCTACCCCTATTAATTTGTTCAACTTTCAAGATAACCATAATTTAATCTCCAATAATAAGATGAGAAGACTATATGAATCAATATATTAATGAAGTCTTGAAAATAGAGTATGACATTTATGAAAGATTAAGTTAGTAAATCACCTCATTCGATTTATTATTATCTTAAAAACTGTGAATTAGTTAAAACGATAATATTTAGTAGATGGAGGGAGTAATTGTTTGTGCTAATCATTTGTTAATTTTCCTTATAAATAATAATTAATAATTAGTTCAGTATACAATTATTATAATTAACTGGGCCCCAGGCCCCTTCATGAGTTACGCATGCATGGAAAAGGAAAAATTATCCAAATCAATTTACTTTGCTAACTTATCAAGTTTAGGCTTAAATATAACATGGATTAACTTTGATTTAACTAACACAAAATATGTCATTGTATTTTAGTTTTAAAAAATTTTCAACAGTATATTATACGGATCATCACTAGCTAGCGGGCAACCCCTCCTCGTCACTCATACTAAATATGTTAGCTCAAGACATATTTTCTGTTGAACCCAAGTTAATTGTACTTCACGGTACTTAAAATGTTTTGGAAATAATAAACTATCTAGGATAGTGAAATTAATTAAGTACCAAGTAGATTCTTAATTAAACAAGTTTGCTTGAGTTTGTTTAAGGAAAAACAACTCAGTTCACTAAGTTTTGATTAAGTTATGGCTTAGAGTGAGAAAACCTGAGGTAAGTTGAGTATATCATAGTTTATGAGATATAGACTCAGCAAAGCTGAGTAACTTTTATTTATTAAAAGCTAAGTTATGTTGACACATGGAATTGTATGACACCTGTACGTTTAACTCTATCTGTGAAGTACAGAATATTCTTTTGATGCTTTTCAGGTAAAAAGGGTTGAAATTAAAGAAGATATTCAAGTGGTCGTAACAACCAAAAGGTGTCAGTATGAAATGTTGGAGATTCCTCGCTATAGTTTAAGACAAAAGACATCTTTTAAAGCGCCATTTTTCCAGTGTCTCCATGCTACTTTGCAAAAAATGCAAATATGCAAATCACAAGCTTCCATGTTGCATCACGCGCACCTCTCTCTCTCTCTCTCTGAATGAATTTGCTTGAAGAAATGAGTTTTCGACACATCAAGAATAACGGATTAATCTTGCGCTCCAATGTTCGAATTCTCTATCTCTAAATGTCTTGGAATTTGTTTCAAATGGGAAGATTCGAAAGATGTGAAGAGAAGAGAAATTGGAAAACAAGTCAAGACGAGAAGTTTACAACAGCTACTTCCATCTCTTCGAAGTATAAATAGAAGACTAAAGTAAATTTTCAAACTTAGTGAATCACCTCAAATTTCTTAAGAGCTGAAAATACTGTCCAAGCAACCAAGCATTCAGAAATTACAATTTGAAGCAATCTAAAGCAAACTCTCATTTTCCCATATGTTTGTAATAGAGAGAAATCTGATTAGCTTAAATTCTAACTAAGCTTAACCATTGTAAAAGGATTTTACATGTTTTATAAGTTGAACTCCTTCGTAAGCAATCTTTTAATTAAAATATGTGAGTTAGTTTAGGAATGGTACCTAAGTTGAGTTTGAGTGGTAGTTAGAAAGAAAGGTACTTTCTATAAATTAGTCCACCCTTTGTAAAGGCTTCTCTGCCTAAGGAAGGAAAGAAATCATTAGTGGATTAAAGTTCAGAAAGGAATCCGAGGACTGGAGGTAGGCTAGCGGCCTAACAAGGATAAAATCATAGGTGTAATCTATCCTAGCTCTGTTAGTGCCTTTATAGTGTTTTTCTCATTCATCATCTCTCTGTTCTATTAGTTTCACTTGAAAAATCAAATCCAAGTTGAGTAGTTTATAGTTTTTAGACCCAAGTTCACAACATACTTAACTCAGCAAGCATCTAAAACTTGACTTTTTATAATTCTTAAAAAAAACCAAGTAATCGCATTCACCCCCTCTTCTCGATTATTTAAGCTAAAGTGGACCAACATTTTCCTTATACCTTCACACAAATGTCGATAAAAGTAATTCCATCCCGAGCTCCCTCTGTTGTGGGTGGCTCGATATGAGGTGAAACATTAGGTTATTGCACTGTGAAACTATTTGAAAATTAAGTGAATTATTCTAAACTTTATCATATTGTAATTAAAATAAATGAAAGATTGGTCAAAGAGAGTGTGATCTTCATACTCAAATCTTCAGAAAGAAACTCTTCCTAATCTCGCCAGAGAAGATGACTGTAAGGCATAAACACGTTAGAGGCACTAGTCGTGTAATCGATATAGCCTCTCCGATGCTTAAGTTAGAGACATAAATATAGTGGAAGCAAAGAGTATTGAGTTTAGAGAATAATGTGTACCTATGATGGTAGAGGGGATCCCTTTATATAGGGATCATATAATTCCTAATCAAGGTAGAAGTGAGTTCCCTTATTAGAAAAGGACTCCTCCATAGGATCATGCATTCGTAATAGGTAGGAGAATTTTAACCACTCGAAAGGATTAAATTCTTATTTTTAATATTGATTGGAGCTGTTATTATGCAAGAAACAACATCAAGGCGATAACCTTGTGATTAGCTGTTCGATAATTAGCGTAGGTAGAAAGCCTAAAAAGTCAATGTAGATAAGACATTTTGATGGGATAAAACTGAGTGGGAGATCAACAGCCTCCAAAAATATGCCTTGAAGATATAACCAATCTCCTTCTAAAAAAATCTGCATAGCATCAAAGGAATGAAATGCCATTACCACAAGATTACCCCCAACCGGAGCAATGAAATTGAAAGCAAATTTCCTAGTAGTTATCATCTCCGGAAGGTCCGGAATAGAAGATGATTTCCGAACTCTTAGTAAACATGCCATTTGGGCCTAATCGGTAACTAAGAACTCATCTTCCAAACTTACTTTGATTGAGTTCGAAGGCGGAGAGATTACTTTCGCATAGATTCTGCCATCTCTTAGAGATTCATGGAAGATATTTATCTTAGAGGGCTGACTCGGAATGTGTTTTGTTGGTCCCCTGGGGGGTAGACCATTTCCTTGAGAAGGGAACTTAGCCTTGAAGGCAGGGTAATAAATTCTAATGATAGAGACCGCATTTAATCTATAGAGGGCTTCATGCACCAAAATAGTGCCGTCCATGTTGATGAACCTTAAGTTCAGATTCTTCATGTTATGCCTTTTTACAAGGTAAACATTTCTTGAGACCCCGTACTTGGAAAAAACTGATTCCATGCCCTTTAAATCATGGTTGTTGGGAAAGTTTCCAAAGATTCAGCTT